>NC_069427.1:787580-807650 GCF_026875155.1 Cherax quadricarinatus
AGGGGGAGGGGGAGGGGGGGGGGTTGTCGTCACACATCACAAAAACAACGACATAGCCCTACTCCCAAAGGTAAAGCGAATGCAAAGCATTACATACAGACAGCACAAAAGTCCCACATCACAAAGATTTTTAAAAGGCTTTATGAAGCAAGATCCCCACCCACTTGCACACACAATGATTGCACAACCCAGGGCAACATGTTTTTTAAACAGGTCGCTCCTGCTTCCAACAACTATTAGACACTTTACTGGTCTTGGATTCACTGGACGCTAAACAGAATGCCGATGTAGTTTACACAGAGTTTCCAAAAGCCTTCGACAAGTGCAATCATGCTGTAACAGCTAACTAAACTCACTCTTAAGGTATAACTGGTAACGCTGGCAGATAGATCTTTAACTCTGTAACCAAAAAGAACACAAAGAGTCATATTACACAGAGTTCAGTCACAGGCTGCTACAGTGATAGCATCTATTGTACACAATACAGCACAGTATTTGCTCCTATCCTTTTCCTAATATTCATATCAGACATAGACAGAGATGTGAACCACAGCATCATATCAGACATAGACAGAAATGTGAACCACAGCATCTTTATCAGACATAGAAATGTGAACCACGGGCATCATATCAGACAGACAGAAATATGAACCATAGCATTCATATCAGACTTAGCAGGATGTGAACCACAGCATCAAAATCAGACATAGACAGAGATGTGAACCACAGCATCAAGTCTTCCTTTGCAAACGATACTAAAATTTACATGTGTCATATATTGAGGATGGCAATATTGGGCTCCCAGAAAAAAATTTATAGAGCTCGAGAGGATAAATTTCAGTTATTGTGTTATGGGTTACTCAAGGAATAAAAGATAGAACGGCGTATAAAAATTCTGAAACACACATTAGGCAACAAACTAATGTGAGGAACTTTGTAGTTTTATTGTCAGAGGACTACCTTCAAGATCACAGCAATGTTATCACAACTAAGAGGAAAATGTTAGATAGATATCTGGAGTATACCTGGAGGGGGTTTCAGGGATCAACGCCCCGCGGCCCGGTCCCTGATCAGGGCGGATCAGGTCCTGATCAACCAGGCCATTATGCTGGCCTCATGAAATCCAAACGCTTGAATCACAGCCCGGCTGGTTAGATACCGACTAAGTGTGTGTACATCCCCTCTTGAAAACATCCCCGGAGTCTATTGGTAATTTTCCCACATATGTATGCTGGGACGTAGTTGAAAAGGTCTGATGCTTCCCCTGACATTTATCGCCACTTACGTCTTAATGTTACTCATGACACCCCTGGGTTCTCACTGCGGGATGCTGCTCCCCCTACCGAGTCTTCTGGTTTCGTAGTAAACCCTTTAAAGCAAGGGATGCTAAGTCAGTGATGATCCTCTTAAGTCACTTGCTTTACTCTAGGCTGGAATACTTCACAGCCGGGCTGTGGCTCGTACGTTGGTTTGCGTGCAGCCAGCAGCAACAGCCTGGTTGATCAGGCGCTGATCCACCAGGAGGCCTGGTCACAGACCGGGCCGCGGGGGCGTTGACCCCCGAAACTCTCTCCAGGTAAACTCCCGCCTAACCGCCCTTTCAAGCAGGCGAAGTTGCAGATCTGGAGAATGTTCAGAGAATTTTCACTGTACGTACAATCTTTCCCAAAACCTTAATTACTGGGAACGTTTAAAGTCCCTTCATCTTAGAATACAGGCTGGTAGACAGGTGCAATATAATTTACATCTGGAAAATGTTAGAGGATTTGTCCAATTTTGCACACTGAAAATACTCCGGCTAAAGTAAATACTGCAGTCAGTGAAAAACATACCTCATGGATGCTTGTGCAGTTACACACTGATTAATCACAAAAAGTGTTAGGGTTCTAGTTTTTCTAACAGCTCCCCGTCATTGTAGGGAGATTACCAAAGACACCTGACTGTCCTCAAGAGGGTACTGGATAAATTAATTAGTCAGTAGCTGATCAGCCGCGGCTGTAGTGTATACGATGGACGGCGTGCTGCCATCAGTAGTAACTGGCCGGTTGATCTGGCTTGTTCCACCTGGAGACATAGTCATAGTCCGGGCCGTGGGGCGCTGAGTCCCTGCGAACCACCTTCCAGGTAAGACTCCAGGTAGAACTGATGGTCTACCTTGAGTACAACAATTATTTATTCTTCCTTATAGTCAAGTTTTGTTGTACTCTGGTTCTTGCATTTTTAAAAGAGGACATTTATTTTAATGGGAAAATTTCTTTGCCTTTTACTTTATATTATTTCTTTTTGATCCTTCAAGATATTATCTTTTCTTTTGACTCAAGATCATTTGTAATATTCGGAGTTTAATATCAAGGCTGAATTACAAACATGAAGTTCGAGGTGTTATGTACCTTCAGTTTTTCTACTGAGATGTAAACACATGCTGGACTGAGGACAGTAAACCCATGTCAATCTTTTCCCGGACAGTCTGCGGTAATTTCTCAATGCGAGATTAGAGGGAAAGCTTTTAGGTTGCCATGTTTAGGCTGCCCCATAGACCCCATGGCCACCAAGGGCCGCCCCAAAAAAACCGTTGGCTGCCAAAACAGTCTGCATGCTGTGTTCACTGGCTGCTGATCACTTCCATGTTAAAGTATTCACTATTTAAATGCACTTATTTATGATTGTTGGTTAATATCAGGGATGTGCGTGAGTTTGACTCCCATCGCATGGGTTCAATCTCCTCCCGTTCCCTGCATTTGTTTATTTACGATTTTGTGGGAGTAATGTTGTATATCTTTTAAACTATAAGTAAAGAAGGTAACGAGTGACCTGAGCTCACTTACGGAAAATTGGACGAAAATTCTGTTTGGCGGCCTAAAATATGGTATTTCGGTGTGCGACAGTTAAGTTGTGTAGATTGGTATTCGTGTGAGACAGTTCAGTGTAGTAATATTGGTTATCGTGTGGACTGTTCAGTTGTAGTAATATGGTTATCGTAGTGCGAACAGGTTCAGTGTAGTAATATTGGCTATCGTTGTGCGACAGTTTATTTGCAGTAATATTGGTATTCGTGTGGACAGTTCTGTGTAGAGTGGTGGCAATGTGTGCGTCAGTTCAGTGTTAGTAATATTGGTAAATCGTAGTGCGTAAGTTCAGTGTAGTATTTAATGGTAAATCGTGTGCGATAGTTAGTTGTAGTTATATGGTAATCGTGGGCGGGACAGTTCTGTTTGTTGATTATTGGTAACGTGTATGACAGTTCAGTGTAGTCATATTGGTAATCGTGTGCGACAGTTCTGAGTAGTTTTATAATTATGGTAATCGTGATGTGGACAGGTTCAGTTGTGTAATATTGGTAATCGTGTGCGGTCCAGTTATGTTTTAGTAGTAATGGAAATCGTGTGAGATAGATTGTTGTAGTAATATGGTAATCTCGTGCGACAGTTCAGTGTAGTAATATTGGCCAATCGTGTGCGACAGTTCTGTGTAGTATTTTGGTAATCGTGTGCGTCCAGTTCAGTGTTGTATTTTGGTATTCGTAGTGTGTGGTATGTCAGTGTAGTATTATTGGTAACGTGGCGGACAGTTGTTGTAGTAACAGTGGTAATCGTGTGCGGCAGTTCTGTGTTGTTAATATTAGCTATCGTGTGCGACAGTTTGTTGAGGGAACTTTGGTAATCATGTGCGGAATGTTAGTGGTAGTAATATTGGTAAACGTGTGTGATAAGTATCTGTGTAGTAATATTGAGTTTTCGTGTGCGACAGTTCTGTTGTAGTATTAATGCGCAATCGGTTGCGACTGTTCACTGCAGAATATTGGTAATCGATGTGCGGACAGTTCTGTGTAGTAATGGCTGGCATCGATGTGCGACAGTTCTGTGTAGTATTATTGGAAATCGTCGTGCGGACCTGTTCAGTGTAGCTATTATTGGTTATCGTGTGCGACAAGTTCAGTTGTAGTTATATTGGTAATCGTGTGCGGACAGTTCAGTTGTAGTAATATTGGTAATTCGTTGTTCGACAGTTCAGTGTAGTAATATTTGGTAATCGTTGATGCTACAGTTCAGTGCAGTAATATTAGTAATGTGTGTGACAGTTTCAGGTGTAGTAATAATTGGGTAATCGGGTGACGATAGTTAGTTGTAGTATATTGGTTATCGTGTGCAACAGTTCAGTGTTAGTTTTATTGGTAATCGTGGCGACAGTTCTGTTGTAGTTTACCTGGAGGAGTTCGGGGGTTCATCGCCCCGCGGCCGGTTGAGACCAGGCCTCCTGGATGGATCAGAGCCTGATCAACCAGGATGTTGTGCTGGCCGCTCGCATCCAACATACGAGCAACAGCCCGGCTGATCCGGAACTGACTTTTGGTGATTGTCCCAGTGCCAGCTTGAACGATGCCAGGGGTCTGTTGGTAATCCCCTTATGTGTTGTGGAGGCAGTTGAACAGTCTCGGGCCCCTGACTATTATTGTATGGTTCTCTTAAACGTGCTAGTGACACCCCTGCTTTTAATTGGGGGGTTGGTGATGCTTCGTCTGCCATGTCCGTTTGCTTTCGTGGGGTGTTTTTCGTGTGCAAGTTCGGGACTAGTACCCTATAGGTTTTTCCAGGTGTTATTAATCATGTTTCTCTCCCTCCTTTGCGTTCCAGGGTTACTGGTTTTGGAATTCAAAGCGCTCCCAATATATTGAGGAGGTTTTATCTCCGTTTGAGCGCCGTGGAAAGTTCTCATGTTCTTTTTCTAGGTCGGCCAATTTTCACCTTGACTTGAAAGGTGCTGTTAGGTGTGCAGCAATATTCAGCCTAGATAGAACAAGTGACCTGAAGGAGTGCATCTTGGGCTTGGCCTCCTTACGTTTTGAAGGTTAATTATTCAATCCTGTCATTTTTCTAGCAGAAGATGACGATTGATACAATGTTATGGTCTTGAAGGTGAGAATCCTCCGACACATATCACTCCCTATGCTCTTTGAACGTTGGTGTTTACGCTCTATGTTGTGGCCTGAATTTGTTTTGTTACTCTGAGAAGATTTAATTTCCTCATGTTTACCATATCTGAGTATTGAAATTTTCTCATCGTTGAACTTAATATTGTTTTCTGCAGCCTACTTGAAAGATTTGGTTGATGTCTGCTGGAGCATTGCAGTGTCTGCATTGGAAGACTATGTCATGCAGATTCGGGTGTCATCTGCCAAGGAAAGACACGGTTGATGTGGCTGCGTCTTGTCTATGTCGGATTTGTGGATGTGGAACAAGATGGGAAGCGAGTACTGTGCCTGTGGAACAGAGCTTTTCACCGTAGCTTACCTTCGGAATTTTCTCTGTTGACGACTACTCTCTGTGTTATGTTAGTGAGGATATTTTGATCCTCGACCGACTTTTTCCTTTCCCCCCTCACCACCCCTCCCCCCGCCACGCATTTTGTGCGCTATTACGCAATTGGTCACACTTGTTCGAAGGTTTTGCAAAGTCTGTATATATTACATCTGCCAGTCTTTTTTGTATTATTGTGCATTTAGGTCCTTGTCGTTGTGTACAATAGTTGAGGACAGTCTGGGCGACCTGTTTCTAAAACCTTGTTGCACCTGGGTTGTGTATACTGATGGGTTTCTAGATGGGGTGGTGTTACTTGCTTCTTAGGACCCTTTCATAAGTTTTCTTTTTACTGATGGGGTTGTTATTGCTATTGGTCTGTAGTTCTTTGCTGTGCTTTACTGCACCCTTTGTGGATTGGGGCTTTGTCTGTTGTTTTTGGTGAGACTGTTAGTTTAGTATTATTGGTAATCGCGTTGCGACAGTTCAGTGTAGTAATATTGGCCCCAATCGTGTGCGAGAGTTCAGTGTAATAATAGTGGTATCGTGGTGCGTCTGTTCGTTTAGTATATTGGTAATCGTGTGTGAAGCTCAGTGTAGTAATTTTGGTATCGTGTGCGACAGGTTAGTGTAGTATCATTGGTTGGATAGTGTGCGGCTGTTCAAGTGTTGTAATTTTCGCAATCGTGTGCGGACGTTAGTTGTAGAATCCTTTGGTAATCATGTGCGACAGTTAGTTTTTAGTAATATTGGTAAATAGTGTTGCGACAAGTTTATTGTAGTAATTTGGTAACGTGGTGTGATAGTTCTGTGTAGTACATACTGGTCATCGTGTGCGACAGTTACTAGTAGTAATATTGGTAAAGCGTGTGTGATTAGATCAGTGTAGTTAATATTGATATCGGTGTGCGAGAAAGTTCAGTGTAGTAAGATTGGTATTCGTGTGCGACAGTTCAGTTGTAGTAAATGGTAATCGATGTGCGGACAGTTCCTGGTCAGTTATATTGGTTAAATCGTGTGCGCGACGTTTCATGTGTAGTTAATTGGTAATAGTGTGCGACAGTCAGTGTAGTAATATTAGTATCGTGTGCGATAGTTAGTTGTAGTATTATGGTATTCGTGTGAGATAGTGTTAGTTGTTTGTAATTAATTGTAATCGTGTGCGTCGCAGTGCAGTTTGTAGTAATTTTTGGTTATCGTTTGCGACAGTTAGGTGTAGTAATATATTGGTAATCGGGTGCGGTCAGTTCATTGTTAGTAATATTGGTATTAGTGTGCGACAGGTAGTTGTGGTATTAGTGGTAATCGTGTGCGACTGTTCATTGTAGAAATATTGGTAATCGTGTGGACAGTTCACTGTAGTAATATTGGTATTCGGATTGTGCGCAGTTCATTAGTAGTTATATGGTAATCGTGTGGACCAGTTACAGTGTAGTAATAGTGGTAATCGTGTGCGGTCTGTTCATTGTAGTAATATTGGTTATAGTGTGCGACAGTTCAGTTGTAGTATTTTTGGTAATCGTGTGCGTCTGTTAAGTGGTATATTTTTGGTTATCGTGTGCGACAGTCAGTGCTGTAAACTTGGTAATCGGTGTGCGACAGTTCTGTGTTGTAGTTAACATTGGTTATCGTGTGCGGACATTTCAGTGTTTGTAATATGTATTCGTGTGGACAGTTTGTTGTAGTATTATTGGTAATCGCTGCGGAAAGTTTCATTTGTAGTAATATTGGCAATCGTGTGCGACAGTTCAGTTGTAGTAATATTGGTAATCATGTGCGACAGTTCATTTGTCGGTAATTGTGTTAATCGTGTGCGACAGTTCAGTGTAGGTTATATTGGTTATCGTGTGCGACGTTCAGTGTAGTATTTTTGTTATCGTGTCGACAGTTCAGTGTAGGAACATTGGTATTCAGTGTGCGACAGTTCAGTGTAGTAATATTGGTAATAGGGTGCGACAGTTAGTTGCAGTTAATATAGGTAATCGTGTGCGACAGTTCATTGTAGTATTATGGTATTTCCATTGTGCGACAGTTCATGTCGTAATTTTGGTATATGTGTGAGACAGTTCAGTGTTAGTATATTGGTTATCGTGTGCGACTGTTTTTGTCGTTTTATTGGTAAATCCGTGTGCGACAGTTAGTGTAGTAATATTGGTAATCGTTGTGCGGACAGTTCAGAGTGTTATTCGGTAATCGTGTGCGACAGTTCAGTGTAGTTATATGGTATCGTCTGCGCTGTTCAGTGTAGTAATATTGGTACGTGTGCGGAAAGTCACTGTAGTAACACTGGTAATCGTGTGTGACAGTTCAGTGTAGTAATTTTGGTAATCGTGTGCGGCAGTTCAGGGTAGGAATATTGGTTAATCGTGTGCGACAGTTCAAGTGTAGTAATTTTGGTAATTCGTTGTGCGAACAGTTCATGTAGTATATTGGTAATCGGTCGTGCGGACTGTTCTGTGTAGTAAATATGGTAATTCGTGTGCGACTGTTCAGTGTAGTAATAATGGTAATCGGTATGACAGTTCAGTGTAGTAATATGGTAATCGTTGTGCGACAGTTCAGTGTAGTAATATTGGTTAATCGTGTGCGACAGTTCAGTGTAGTTGTAATGGAAATCGTTGTAGAAACAGTTTGTTGTTGTAATATTGGTAATGCGTGCGACAGTTCAGTGTTAGTAATATTGGTTAATCGCGTTGTCGACAGTTCGTGTAGAATATTGGCTATCGTGAGCGACAGTTCAGTGTAGTAATATTGGTATATCGTGTGTGTCAGCTCAGTTTGTTGTATTTTTGGTAATCGTGTGCGGGACAGTAGTTGTAGTAAACATTGGTAATCGTGGGCGGCTGTTCAGTGTAAGTAATATCGCATGTTGTGCGGCAGTTAGTTGGTAGTAACATTGTTAATCATGTGCGACAGTTAGTTGTAGTATTATTGGTAACTCGTGTGCGACAGATTACTTGTAGTAATATGGGTAATGTGTGTGATAGTTCTGTGTTTGTAATATTGGTAATCGTGTGCGACAGTTCAGTGTAGTAATATTGGAAATAGTGTGCGACAGTTCAGGGTAGTAATTTGGTAATCGTGTGCGACAGGTCAGGTGTAGTAATATTGGTATTCGTGTGTGCGACAGTTCAGAGTAGTTTATATTGGTAATCGTGTGCGACAGTAAGTTGTAGTAATATAATATTGGTAATACGTGTGCGATAGTTAGTTGTAGTAATATGGTAATCGGGCGACTGTTTCAGTGTAGTAATATTGGTTAATAGTTTGCGACTGTTAGTTGTTGTCTTATTGGTTAATTCCGTGTGCGTCAGTTCTTTGTAGTATATGGTAATCGTGTGCGACAGGTTAGTTGTAGTATTAGTGGTAATCGTGTGAGACAGTTCATTGTAGTAATTTTGGTAATCGTCTGTGCGACAGTTCAGTGTAGTATACTGGTAAACGTGTGGCGGACAGTTCATTGTAGTAAAATTGGTAATCGTGTGCGACAGCTCTGTGTAGTAATATTGGGGAATCGGGTGCGGTACAGTTCGTTGTAGTAAAATTGGTTAATCGTCGGGCAGGGACAGTTCAGTGTAGTAATATTTGGTTATCGTGTGTGTGCGACAGTTCTTTGTAAGTAAATTGGTAATCGTGTGCGACAGTTCAGTGTGTAGTAATATTGGTAATCGTGTGCGGACAGTTCAGTGATAGTATATTGGTTAATCGTGTGTTGGGACTGTTCTGTGCTGTTTATTGGTTATCGTGTGCGGACTGTTTCGCTGTGTGTAATATTGGTATTCGTTTGTGGCGACAGTTCAGTGTTGTTCTTTTGGTAATCGTGTGCGACAGTTTGTTTGTGTAATATTGGTTTCGTTGTGCGACTGTTTCATTGGTAGTAATATTGGGCAATCGTGTGCGACATTTCACGTGTAGTATATTTGGTAATCGTTGTGCGACAGGTTCATTGTCGTATATGGTAATTCGTGTTGCGACTGTTCAGTGTGGTAATATTGGATAAATCGTGTGTGACAGTTTCAGTGTTGTATTATTGGTAATCGTGTGCGAAGTTCTGTGTTGTTAATTTGGTAATAGTGTGCGTCAGTTCAGTGTAGTAATATTGGTAATCGTGTGCCGACAGTTAGTTGCAGTCAATATTGGTAATCGTGTGCACGTTCTTTGTAGTAATATTGGTAATCGTGTGCGGACTGTTCATTGTCGTAATATTGGTTATCGTGTGGCGGAAGTTCGTGTAGTCATATTGGTTATCGTGTGCGAAGTTCATTGTCGTAAATTATTGGTAATCGTGTGCGGAATGTTCAGTGTTGTAATTATCGGTAATCGTGTGCGGAAGATCAGTGTAGTAAATTTCGGGTAATCGTGTGAGTCAGTTCAGGGTTGTGATATTGGTTATCGTCTGCGACATGTTCAGTGTAGTAATATTTGTAATCGTGTGCGACAGTTCAGTGTAGTACATTGGTCATCGGTGTTGTGACAGTTCAGTGTAGTAATTTTGGTAATCGTGTGCGAAAGTTACAGTGTAGTATTATTGGTAATCGTTGTTACGTCAGTTTCAGTGTAGTAACACTGGTAATCGTGTGTAACAGTTCAGTTGTAGCAATTTTGGTAATCGTAGTGCGACAGTTCAGTGTAGTAATATTGGTATTCGTGTGCGTATCTGTTTCGTGGAGTAACACCTGGGTTTTTTTTTAAAATCGTGTGTGACATTTCAGTCGTAGTAATATTGGTAATCCTGTGCGACAGTTTCAGTGTTGTAATATGGGGGAAAATCGGTGCGACAGCAGTCTGTGTAGTAATATTGGTAATCGTGTGCGACAGTTCAGTGTTAGTAATATTGGTAATGTGTGCGACAGTTCAGTTGTAGTAATATTGGTAATCGTTTAAGTGCGACAGTTCTGTGTAGTAATATTGGTAACGTGTGCGACTGTTCAGGGGTTGTAATATGGTAATCGTGTGCGATGTTTGTTGTGTAATAATGTAATCGTGTGCGATAGTTAGTTGTAGTATATAATTGTAATCGTGTGCGACAGTTCAGTGTTTGTATTGGTATCGTTTGCGACAGTTAGTTGTAGCATATTGGTAAGCGTGTGCGACAGTTTCATTGTAGTTAATGTTTGTAATCGTAGTGCGGACAGTTAGTTGTAGTATTATATTGGTAATCGTGTGCGACAGTTCATTGTGTAATTATTGGTAATCGTGTGCGTCAGTTCGTGTAGTATATTGGTATCGTGTGCGACTGTTAATTGTAGTAAAAATTGTTATTCGTTCTGTGCGATCAGTTCAGTGTAGTAATATTGGTTAATCGTGTGCGTCAGTTAGTTGTAGTAACATTGGTAATAGCCTGTGGGCGGGCCAGTTAAGTTTTGTAATATTCGCAATCGTGTGCGACAGTTAGTTGTGAAACCTTTGGTAATCATGCTGCGCGTTAGTTGTAGTAATATGGTAATTCGTGAGCCGACAGTTACTGGTAGTAATTTTGGTAATCGGGTGTGATTGTTCTAGTGTAAGTAATATTGGTAATCCGTGTGCGTACAGTTCAGGTGTAGTATTATTGGTAATCGTGTGCGAAGTTCAGTATGTAGATTATTGGTATCGGGTTCGATCAGTTTTAGTTGCAGTTATATTGATAATGTGTGCGATAGTTAGTGTGTAATAATGGTAATCGTGTGCGGAC
Source organism: Cherax quadricarinatus (assembly GCF_026875155.1). NCBI lineage: Eukaryota > Metazoa > Arthropoda > Malacostraca > Decapoda > Parastacidae > Cherax > Cherax quadricarinatus. The sequence goes on from NC_069427.1 coordinate 798,549, forward strand.
GTTCAGTGTAGTTATATATATATTGGTATCGATGCGACAGTTAGTTGTTAGTAATATTGTTAATCGGTGGTGCGGAATCTTCATTGTTGTAATTTTGGTAATCGTGTGCGACCAGTTAGTTGTTAGAATTATTGGTAATCGTGTGCGACAGTTCATTGTCTGTAATTTGGTAATCGTTGTGCGACAGTTCAGTGTAGTATAATGTGTAACGTGTGCGACAGTTCATTGTAGGGTAAAATTGGTAATCGTGTGCGACAGTTCAGTGTAGTCATTTTTGGTACTGTGTTTGCGACAGTTCATTGTAGTAAAATTTGGTATAATCGGTGCGACAGTTTCAGTGTAGTTTAATATTGGTAATCGTGTGCGACTAATTCAGTGTAGTAATATTGGTAATAGTCGTGCGACAGTTAAGAGCAGTAATTTGGTTATCGTGTTGCGATCAGTTCAGTGTAGTAACTTTGGTAATCGTGTGCGAATGTTTCAGTGTTGTAATATTGGTAATCGTGTGCGACACTTAGTGTAGTAATTGGTAATCGTGTGCGACAGTTCAGTGTAGTTAAACATTGGTAATCGTGTGCGACCAGTTCTGTGTTGTAATATTGGTATTCGTGGTGGACAGTTCATTGTAGTAATATTGGTAATCGTAGTGGACAGGTCATTGTCGTAATAATTGGTAAACGTGTGCGACAGTTCAGAGGTAGTTATATTGGTTATCGTGTGCGACAGTTCATTGTCGTAAAATTGGTAATCGTGTGCGACAGTTCAGTGTAGTTAATATGGTAATCGTGTGCGACAGTTCAGTGTAGTATTATCGGTAATCGTGTGAGTCTGTTCAGTGTAGTGATATTGGTAATCGTCTGCGACAGTTCAGTGTTGTATTATTGGTAATCGTTGTGCGTTAGTTCAAGTGTAGTAACCTGGTCATCGTGTGTGACAGTTCAGTGTAGTATTATTGGTAATCTGTGTGCGACAGTTTCAGTGTAATGTAATATTAGTAATCGTGTGCGACAGTTCTGTGTTGTAATATTGGTAATCGTTGTGCGACAGTTCAGTGTTGCAATATTGGTAACGTTGATGGCGACAGGTTTCTGTGTAGTAATATGGTAATCAGTGTGCGACGTTCAGTGTAGTAATTGTAGTTTATATTGGTATGTGTGCGACTGTTCAGTGTAGTAACACTGGTAATGCGTGTGCGAGTGTTCTGTGTAGTATATTGGTAATCGGTGGAACAGATCAGGTAGTAACACTGGTATTCGTTGTGTGAAAGTTCAGTGTTGAAATTTGGTAATCGATGTGCGCCAGTCTGTGCTGTAGTAATATTGGTTTAATCGTGTGCGACAGTTCAGTGTAGTAAAACGGTATGTGTGTTGACAGTTCCAGTGTAGTAATATTGGTAATCGTGTGCGACAGTTCATTGTTGGAATTTTGTATCGTGTGCGACAGTTCATATGTGTAGTATTATTGGTAATCGTGAGCGACAGTTTCAGTGTAGTTAAACCACTGGTGTCTTGTGTGACTGTTCTGTGTCAGTGTATTGGTAATCGTGTGCCGACAGTTCAGTGTAGTAATATTGGGTAATCGGGTGGGCGACAGTTCTGTGTAGTAATTTTGGATAATCGTGTGTGACAGTTCAGTGGTAATATTGGTATCGTGTGCGGACCGTTCAGTGTAGTAACATTGGTAATCTGTTGTGCGACAGTTCAGTGTTGTATTATTTGGTAAGCGTGTGCGACAAGGTTAGTTGTGTAATATTGGTAATAGTGTGGCGGACAGGTTCATTGGAGTAATATGGCAATCGTGTGCGGAACCTTTCGTGTAGTTATAATGGTAATCGTTGTGCGAACAGTTCAATTGTCGTATATTGGTTAATCGTGTGCGATCAGTGCAGTGCTGGTCATATTGGTAATCGTGTGCGTCAGTTCAGTGTAGTTTTATTTGGTAATCGTGTGCGACTGTTCAGTGTAGTTTATATTGGTAATCGTGTGCGAAACAGTTCTGTGTAGTAATTTTGGTAATCGTGTGCGACAGTTAGTTGCAGTATTTTTATGGTAATCGTGTGCGACAGTTCATTGTAGTAATATTGGTAATCGTGTTGCGAATGTTCATTGTCGAAATATTGGTAATCGTGTGTGCGACTGTTACAGTTTAGTAATATTGGTTTTCGTTGTTGCGTACAGTTCATTGTCGTTTTATTGGTAATCGTGTGCGACAGTTCAGTGTGTAATATTCGGTTATCGTGTGCGACAGTTCAGTGTAGTAATATCGGTTATCGTGTGCGACAGTTCAGTGTTGTGATATTGTAATCGTCTCGACTGTTCAGTGTTTGTAATATTGTATAGTTGTGCGACATGTTCAGCTGTAGTAACATTGGTCTTCGTTGTGTGACAGTTCAGTGTAGTAATTTGGTAATCGTGTTGCAGTCAGTTCTGTTGTAGTAATTTTGGTATTCGTGTACGACAGTTCAGTGTAGTAACATGGAATGCGTTTGTGTAACAGTTCAGTGTAGCATATATTGGTAATCGTGTGCGAGATCGGTCAGTGTGTAGTAAATATTGGTTATCGTGTGCGACTGTTCCAGTGTAGTTACATGGTAATCGTGTGTGACAGTTCAGTGTAGTATTTGGTTAATCCTGAGCGACAGTTCAGTGTGAGTAATATTGGAATGTGTGTGCGACAGTTTCAGTGTAGTAATATGGTAATCGTGTGCGACAGTTCAGTGTTGTAATATTGGTAATCGTGTGGACAGTTCGTGTATAATATTGGTTATCGTGTGCGGCAGTTCAGTGTAGTAATATTGGTTAATCGGTGTGCGACAGTACAGTGTGGTAATTTTTTGGTAATCGTGTGCGATAGTGAGTTGTAGTAATTAATGGTAATTCGTTGTGCGATAGTTAGTTGTAGTATTATTGGTCATGTGTGCGACAGTTCAGAGTAGTAATATTGGTAATCGTGTGCGGTCATGTTAGTTGTAGCTATTTGGTAATCGTGTGGCGGACAGTTCATGTAGTAATTATTTGTATTCGTGTGCGACTGTTAGTTGTAGTATTATTGGTATTCGTGTGCGACAGTTATTTAGTAATATTGGTAATCGTGTGCGACAGTCAGTGTAGTTATGCTTGGTAATTGTGTTGCGACAGTTCATTGTAGTAAAAATTGGTAATCGTGTGTGCGGACAGTTCAGTGTAGTATATTGGTAATGTGTGCGACAGTTAGTTGTTAGTAACTTTGGTAATAGTGTGCGGCAGTTCAGTGTAGTTATATTAGCATTCGTGTGCGACAGTTAGTTGAGTAACATGGTAATAATGTGCGACTAGTTAGTTGTAGTAATATTGGTAATCGTTGTGCGTAAGTTACTTGTAGTAATATTGGTAATCCGTGTGTGATAGTTCAGTATGTATGTATATTGGTATTCGTGTGCGACAGTTCAGTGTGTAATTTTGGAATTGTGTGCGACAGTTCAGGTGTAGTAATATTGGTAATCGTTGTGACGTCACAGTTAGTTGCAGTAATATTGAGAATCGTGTGCGATAGTAGTTGTAGTAATATGGTAAGCGTGGGCGACGTCAGTGTAGTTATTATTGGTAATCGTTTGCGTCAGTTAGTTGTTGTATATATTGGTAATCGTGTGCGACACTTCATTGTAGTTAATATTGGTAATCGTTGCTGCGACAGTTAGTTGTAGTATTATGGTAATCGTGTGCGACAGTTCATTGTAGTAATATTGGTATTCGTGTGCGAAGTTCAGTGTTGTTATTACTGGTTTTAGTGTGAGACAGTTAATTGTAGTAAAATTGGTAATCGTTGTGCGACAGTTCAGTGTAGTATATTGGTAACGTGTGCGACAGTTCATTGTTGTAAATATTGGTAATCGTGTGCGACTGTTCACGTGTATAATTTTGGTTATGTAGTGCGACCAATTCAGTGTTGTTAATATTTGTATTTCGTGTGCGACAGTTCAGAGCAGTAATATTGGTAATCGTGTTGCGACAGGTAGTGTAGTAACATTGGTAATCCTGTGCGACAGTTCAGTGTTGTAATATTGGTTATTATCGTGTGCGACACTTAGTTGTAGTATATTGGTAATCGTGTTGCGACAGTTCTGTGTTAGTAACTTTGTAATCGTGTGCGGGACAGTTTCATTGTTGTAATATTGGTATCGTTGTGCGAACAGTTCATTGTAGTAAATATTGATAATCGTGAGCACGTCTGTTCATTGGTCGTATTTATTGGTAACGTGTGCGACAGTTCGTGTAGTAATATTGGTTATCGTGTGCGACAGTTCATTGTCGTAATATTGGTAATCGTGTGCGACAGTTCAGTGTAGTAATATTGGTAATCGTGTGCGACAGTTCAGTGTAGTTTAATATCGGTAATCGTTGTGCGACAGTTCAGTGTAGTGATATTGGTAATCGTCTGCGACAGTTCAGTGTAGTAATATTGGTAATCGTGTGCGACAGTTCAGTGTAGTAACATGGTCATCGTGTGTGACAGTTCAGTGTAGTAATATTGGTAATCGTGTGCGACAGTTCAGTGTAGTAATATTGGTAATCGTGTGCGACAGTTCAGTGTAAGTAATATTGGTAATCGTGTGCGACAGTTCAGTGTAGCAATATTGGTAACGTGTGCGACAGTTCAGTGTAGTAACACTGGTAATCGTGTGCGACAGTTCAGTGTAGTAATATTGGTAATCGTGTGCGACAGTTCAGTGTAGTAACATGGTAATCGTGTGCGAGAGTTCAGTGTAGTAATATTGGTAATCGTGTGCGACAGTTCAGGTAGTAACACTGGTAATCGTGTGTGACAGTTCAGTGTAGCAATATTGGTAATCGTGTGCGACAGTTCAGTGTAGTAATATTGGTAATCGTGTGCGACAGTTCAGTGTAGTAACACTGGTAATCGTGTGTGACAGTTCAGTGTAGTAATATTGGTAATCGTGTGCGACAGTTCATTGTAGTAATATTGGTAATCGTGTGCGACAGTTCAGTGTAGTTAATATTGGTAATCGTGTGCGACAGTTCAGTGTAGTAACACTGGTGATCTTGTGTGACTGTTCAGTGTAGTAGTATTGGTAATCGTGTGCGACAGTTCAGTGTAGTAATATTGGTAATCGTGTGCGACAGTTCAGTGTAGTAATATTGGTAATCGTGTGCGACAGTTCAGTGTAGTAATATTGGTAATCGTGTGCGACAGTTGAGTGTAGTAATATTGGTAATAGTGTGCGACATTTCAATGTAGTAATATTGGTAATCGTGTGCGACAGTTCAGTGTAGTAATATTGGTAATCGTGTGCGACAGTTCAGTGTTGTAATATTGGTAATCGTGTGCGACAGTTCAGTGTAGTAATATTGGTAATCGTGTGCGACAGTTCAGTGTAGTAATGTCATGTGGGTTTTCGATACGTGGATGGGTAAGAATACTCACGTAGGCTAGTAGTACGTATAATATATATCGGGAAGTATGGGAAGCGCCAACAGCCGACCTGCCTCTCTCTGCTGCCTAACTACAACTGACCCATAGTGCCTATGGGTGAGGGTGTTTGAAATCCTGCTATGATCAGCAGCAATATGAATAATCAGTCAGTGATTAACGCAGACGGTTGATAGTGAGTCATCTACTGGTACACTGGTTACTGGTAACTGGTTACTAGGAACTGGTTACTACTACTGAGAGCTCGGCGACGCTAACGTATGTCGTCCGACGTACAACTAATAACAAACTAGAGATGGCAGGTATACGGCTTGGGCTGATTCTATACAATGTCAAAGTACACAACACAATGAACATTATAACATACTTAAGTAGAATATTGGAATGGAAGCTTACGTAACTGAAACTGTAATAAAACTGTAATGCAATACAAGGTATAATACAGCACAACTCATCGAATGAAACTCAACGTTGAGATTACACAATAAAGTGATAAAAAAAATTTGATCGATCGATCTGTATTCATGTGATCTACGGTTTCTGAGGAAGGGAATATACGGTAATTAGGTCACTCTCCCGGAACTTGAGCTTTATCATACCTCTTCTTAAGCTATGTATGGATCCTGCTCCACTACATCCGTTCCCAACTATTCACTTACTGACTACTCTGTGGCTGAAGAAATACTTCCTAACTATCCCTGTGTTCATCTGTAGTCTTCAACTTCCAATCTGTGTCCCTTTTTTATTACTGTGTCCAATCTCGGTAACATCCTGTCTTTTTCACCTTGTCAATTCCTCTCGTATTTTGTATGTTCTTATCATGTCCCCCTATCTCTCCTCGTCTCCAGTGTCGTTCAAGGTGGATTTCCCATTAACCTCTCCTCATAGGGACCAACTTCTTAGCTCTGGACTATCTTGTTGCAAACCTTTGCACTTTCTGTAGTTTCTTTACGTGCTTGGCTAGGTGTGGGTATGTGTGTCTGTGTGTGTGTATGTGTGTGTGTGGTGTGTGTGTGCACGCGCGTGTGTTTCAGTAACAATCGGTAAACATGACCCAAGCATAATACAACAAACTTACCCACATAAACCACAGTTTTCAAAACTGTGGTGATGGCAGTCTGCACATTCACAGGCGTCATATGTGAGGCAGCAGCGGGTGATACATCCCAGGTCAGCGCCAGAGTTACGGACGCCACCACCAGAAACCCACAGATGCAGCACCAGGCCTGTCAAGATACTCGTAGTTTCTGCGCATTTCAAAATTTTTTGAATACGGTTTAGTTTTTCCAGGTGATGAGGAATATATTACTTTACATTTGTTTATGAAGATGCTAAAACCGTTTGAAAAAAAGTGTCATATCTAATGAAACGCTAGAAAATTCAAGCAATGTGAAACAATACTGAATAAGAATTATGGTTACAATTTCAAGCAGGATAAGTATAACTACAAGACGATACAATAAAGATTATAAGACGAGGCCGTCATCCCCAAACAAACAGAAATCGAGACTTGGTCTGTTCATTGTCCTTCATGACTGGGGACCCAAAATATTCAGTCATCTTCACTAGTACATCATGTTCTACTGGGCTTTATTTCTTGTCACCAGGACAGTGATTTATCACTTTTTATCCTCATGTTTTTTCTTATTAATTATTTGAGATCTCTCTCTTGATTGCACATATAATTCCAACATATTGCAGACGAAGATTGAGACACTTATGCAGCATATGGGAATCTTTATTCAGGAAACGTTTCGCCACACAGTGGCTTCATCAGTCCAATACTGAAACGTTTCCTGAATAAAGATTCCCATATGCTGCATAAGTGTCTCAATCTTCAACTTGTCGGTTTTTCAAACCATTCATCACAACTGTCAGACACTGCAGCATCATGGGATCTTGTTACAAAGAATTCTTCAACACTTGTTCAACCTTTGGACGAAGACCTACTTCGACTAGTGGATGGTACCACTATGACCCCGTCTCCATCTGCTTCACGTCACCTCACTACAGTTTAATAAGCCACGTCTACGGCCCTATGCGTACCATTCACAAGATTGATGGACTGAACACATCGACTCAGGTTGAAGGGATTTGATTACCTCATTCTCCTCCTCTCAATTACGCCTTCCTCTTTGATTGGACTGATGAAGCCACTGTGTGGCGAAACGTTTTCCTGAATAAAGATTCCCATATGCTGCATAGTGTCTCAATCTTCAATTGTGGTTTTTCAACCATTCATCACAAATAGCAGCAGAACCTGATGATTATCTTCAATTTTGGAAGTGTTAATAAAATCTCAGTGTTTCTTTATTTTTTTCTCTCACAGTTTACAAGAAATTATTTTTAAGTTATTCTTATTTCTGGGGAAAAAAAAATTGATGGAGTTTTTATTTTTGGCCCTCCGGGAAGAAGATTATTACCATGTCATTCATCGAATAATTTTTTAAGTCTTATTCAACAGAAGTGATTAACGAATGAGAGCAAATTTCTAGGATCCAGTAGCCAGGATAGAGGCAAAAAAACTGTGAAGAGGGTGTGGTGTGGAAGGTGGCTAGGTGTGTGGCGAAGGCTGGGCTAGTGGTGAGGCAAGGTTGTGCTAGGTGGTGTTGCAAGGTTGGGCTAGGTGGTGTGGCAAGGCTGGCTAGGTGGATGTGGCAAGGTTGGGCTAGGTGGTGTAGCAAGGTTGGGCTAGGTGGTGTGGCAAGGCTGGGCTAGGTGGTGTGGCAAGGCTGGGCTAGGTGGTGTAGCAAGGTTGGGCTAGGTGGTGTGGCAAGGCTGGGCTAGGTGGTGTAGCAAGGTTGGGCTAGGTGGTGGGGCAACGCTGGGCTAGGTGGTGAGGCAAGGTTGTGCTAGGTGGTGTAGCAAGGTTGGGCTAGGTGGTGTGGCAAGGTTAGGATAGGTTGTGTGGCAAGGTTGGGCTAGGTGGTGTAGCAAGGTTGGGCTAGGTGGTGTAGCAAGGTTGGGCTAGGTGATGTAGCAAGGTTGGGCTAGGTGGTGTAGCAAGGTTGGGCTAGGTGGTGTAGCAATGTTTGGCTAAGTGGTGTAGCAAGGTTGTGCTAGGTTGTGTGGCAAGGTTGGGCTAGGTGGTGTAGCAAGGTTGGGCTAGATGTGTAGCAAGGTTGGGCTAGGTGGTGTGGCAAGCCTGGGCTAGGTGGTGTGGCAAGGTTGGGCTAGGTGATGTAGCAAGGTTCGGCTAGGTGGTGTAGCAAGCCTGGGCTAGGTGGTGTAGCAAGGTTGGGCTAGGTGGTGTTGCAAGGTTGGGCTAGGTGGTGAAGCAATGTTGGGCTAAGTGGTGTAGCAAGGTTTGGCTAGGTGGTGTGGCAAGGTTGGGCTAGGTTGTGTGGCAAGGTTGGGCTAGGTGATGTAGCAAGGTTGGGCTAGATGGTGTAGCAAGGTTGGGCTAGGTGGTGTAGCAAGGTTGGGCTAGGTGGTGTAGCAAGGTTGGGCTAGGTGGTGTAGCAAGGTTGGGCTAGGTGGTGTAGCAAGGTTGGGCTAGGTGGTGTAGCAAGGTTGGCTAGGTTGGTTTAGCAGGTTGGGCTAGGTAGGTGTAGCAAGGTTTGGGCTAGGTGGGTTGTAGCAAGGTTGGGCTAGGTGGTGTAGCAAGGTTGGGCTAGGTAGTGTAGTAAGGTTGGGCCTAGGTGGTGTAGTCAAGGTTGGGCTAGGTGGGTGTAG
>NC_069427.1:808150-844989 GCF_026875155.1 Cherax quadricarinatus
ATCAACAAAAAAAGACAGAAATGTGAACCCACATCATATCAACATAGAAATGTAACCACAGCATCATATCAGACAGACAGAAATATGAACCATAGCATCATATCAGACATAGACAGAAAATTTTGAACCACAGCATCATACAACATAGACAGAGATGTGAACCACAGCATCAAGTCTTCCTTTGCAAACGATACTAAATTTACATGTGTCATATTTTTGAGGATGGCAAATATTGGGCTCCCAGAAAATAATTTTAGGCTCGATGAGGAATAAATTAATTATTGTGTTTATGGAAAACCCCAAGGAAATAAAAGATAGAACGCGTATAAAAATTCTGAACACACATTAGAGCAACAAACTAATGTGAGGAACTTTGTTAGTTTTATTGTCAAGGATCTCACCTTCAAAGATCACGCAATGTTATCACAACTAAGAGGAAAATGTTAGAATAGTATCGAGTATACCTGGGGGGGGTTTCGGGATCAACGCCCCCGCGGCCCGGTCCCTGATCAGGCGGACAGGTCCTGATCAACCAGGCCATTACTGCGGGCCTCATGAAATCCAACGCTTGAATCAAGCCCGGCTGGTTAGATACCGACTAAGTTTTGGGGTACATCCCCTCTTGAAAACATCCAGGAGTCTATTGGTAATTCCACATATGTATGCTGGGACGTAGTTGAACGGTCTGATGCTTCCCCTGACATTTATCGCCACTTACGTCTTAATGTAACTCATGACAACCCCTGCTTCTCACTGCGGGATGCTGCTCCCCCTACCGAGTCTTCTGGTTTCGTAGTAAACCTTCAAAGCAAGGGATGCTAAGTCAGTGATGATCCTCTTAAGTCACTTGCTCACTCTAGGCTGGAATACTTCACAGCCGGGCTGTGGCTCGTACGTTGGTTTGCGTGCAGCCAGCAGCAACAGCCTGGTTGATCAGGCGCTGATCCACCAGGAGGCCTGGTCACAGACCGGGCCGCGGGGGCGTTGACCCCCGAAACTCTCTCCAGGTAAACTCCAGCACTAACCGCCCTTTTCAAGCCAGGCGAAGTTGCAGATCTGGAGAATGTTCAGAGAATTTTCACTGTACGTACAATCTCCAACACCTTAATTACTGGGAACGTTTAAAGTCCCTTCATCTTAGAATACAGGAGAGACATGAGCATCATAATTTACATCTGGAAAATGTTAGAGGAATTTGTCCCAATTTTGCACACTGAAAATACTCCCGGCTAAAGTAAAATACTGCAGACAGTGCAACTTTCCTCCAGGATGCTGTGAGTACACACTGATAATCACAATAAGTGTAAGGGGGCTAAGATTTTTCAACAGCTCCCCGTCCCTAAAGTAAGGGAGATTACCAATAAGACACCTGACTGTCCTCAAGAGGGTAAATGGATAAATTCCTTAAGTCAGTAGCAGATCACCGGGCTGTAGTTTATACATGGACTGCGTGCTGCCAGCAGTAACAGCCGGGTTGATCAGGCTCTGACCCACCTGGAGACCTAGTCTAGACCGGGCCGAGGGGCGCTGAGCCCTGGAACACCTTCCAGGTAACTCCAGGTAGACTGTGGTCACCTTGATTTCAACAAATATTATCTTCCTTATAGTCAATTTTGTTGTACTCTGGTCTTGCATTTTTTAAAGAGGACATTAATTTAAAAGGGAAAATTTCATAGCCATTTACTTTATATTATTTCTATTGTCCTTCAAGATATTTCTTTTCTTTGACTCAATAACTTTGTAATATTCCGAGTTTAATATCAAGGCTGAATTACACACAAAGAATTCGGGGTTTTATTACCTTCATTTTTTTATACTGAAGTAACCAAAGCTAAAAGAGACATAACCCATGTCAACATTTCCTGACATCTGCGGTAATTTTCAATGCGGGGAAATAAGAGGAAAGCGTTAGGTTCCCCAGTTGGGCTGCCCCTAAACCATGGCCACCACCACGTGCTCCAAACATCTGCCTCTGTGTTCACGGGCTGCTGCTCACCCCCTGTAATTTTCACTAATTAAATGCCATATTAATAATTTTGGTTAATATCAGGAGGCGTGGAGTTTGACTCCCTCGCCAGGGGTTTCAAACCCCACCCTTCCCGATTTGTTATTACATTTTGTGAAAATTTGTTATTTTTTAACTATAAGTAAAAAAGGAAAAGTGCCTGAGCCCATTTCGAAAATTGACGAAAAACTTTTTTGCAAAAAATTGGTAATCGGTGCGACAGTAATTGTGAAATTTTGGTAATCGGTGTGACATTTTCAGTGTGAAAATTTTGGGAAAACGTGTCGACAGTTTCAGTGTAGAAATTTTGGAATCGTGTGCGACAGTTCATGTAGTAATTTGGCAATCGGGCGACAGTTTATTGCAGTAATTGGTAATCGGTGCACATTCGTGTAGTAATGCTGGAATCGGGGGCACAGTTCAGTGATAAAATTGTTCGTGTGCGACAGTTCATGTAAATAAGGAAAAAGGGTTGCGATAGTTATTTAGTAATTTGGAAATCGTGTGGACAGTTCATGTATAATATGGTAATCGGTATGACATTCAGTGTAGTAATATTGGAAAACGTGTGCGACAGTTCTGTTAGAATAATGGTAATCGTGTGTGACAGTTCTGTAGAATATTGGAACTGTGCGAAAGTTCAAAAAGTAGTAATGAAACGTGTAATAGTTTTTTGTAAAATATTGGAAACCCCGTGCGACGTTCAGGTATAAAAAGGAAATCGTGAGCGACAGTTCGTGTAGTAAAAAGGTAATGGGTTGCGACAGTTCAGGTAGTAAATTGGTAAACGGTGTGTGACAGCTCAGTGTAAATTTTTAATCGTGTGCGACAGTTTTTTTAGTAACATTGGTAATCGTGGGGCGGCTTTCATGTAAAAAATTTTCGCAATCGTGTGCGAATTTAAGTTTTAAAAACCCAAATTGGAAATCTTGTCGAAAGTTATTTGTTAATTTTGGAAACGTTGTGATAGTTTCAGTGTAGAAATTTTGGTAATCGTTGGACAGTTCAGTGAGTATAAGGCAACGTGGCACAGTTACTGCATAATTTGGTAATCGTGTGCGACATTCAGTGTAGTAATCGGCAATCGGGCGACGTTCATTTTTAATATTGGAAATCGTGGCACATTTTTAGTGTAGTAATATTGGAATCGTGGGACATTTCAGTGTAGAATTTTTGGTAATCGTGTCACAGTTCAGTGTAGTAATATTGGAAATGGGTTACGACAGTTTCATGTATAATATTGGTAATCGTGTGCACAGTTCAGTGCATAATATTAGAATCGTGTGTGACAGTTCAGTGTATAAAGGGAAACGTGTGCGATAGTTTTTTTGTGTAATATTTGGGTAATCGTGTGCCATTTTCAGTGTAGTAATATTGGGAATCGTGTGCGACAGTTCAGGAGTTTACCTGAAGAGTTCCGGGGTCAACGCCCCCGCGCCCGGGCTAGACCAGGCCCCTGGGGATCAGAGCCTGATCAACAGGGTGTTGCTGCTGGGTGCACGCAACCAAATACAGCCACAGCCCGGGTGATCCAACGACTTTAGGGCTTGTCCTGCCGCTGAAGACTGCCAGGGGTCTGTTTGGTAATCCCCCTTAGTTCCTGGAGCATTTTAACATCCCGGCCCCGACACTATTGTATGGTCTCTTAACGTGCTAGGACACCCCTGCTTTTTTATGGGGGATGGGGCATCGTCGCCAAGCTTTTTTCTTTTTGTATGGGTGTTTTTGGTGCAAGTTCGGTACTAGTCCCTCAGGATTTTCCAGGGTAATAATCGTATCCCCCCCCTGCGTTCCAGGGGAAAACAGGTTTTTGGAACCCCAACCTCCCAATAATTAGGGGTTTTTTTTCTCCGTTATCCCCGGGAAGTTCTCGTAATTTTCTAGGTCGGCAATTTCACCTGCCCTTAAAGGCTGTTTGTGTGCACAATATTTCCCGCCTAGATAGAACAAGTGACCTAAAAAGGGGTCATCATGGGCTTGGCCTCCCTAGTTTTTTAAAGGGTTCTCATTATCCATCCTGTCATTTTCTAGCAGATGCGATTGATACAATGTTATGGTCCTGAAGGTGAGATCCTCCGACATGATCACTCCCAGGTCTTTGACGTTGGTGTTTCGCTCTATTTTGTGGCCAGAATTTGTTTTGTACTCTGATGAAGATTTAATTTCCTCAGTTTACCATATCTGAGTAATTGAAATTTCTCATCGTTGAACTTCATATTGTTTTCTGCAGCCCACTGAAAGATTTGGTTGATGTCTGCCTGGAGCTTTGCAGTGTCTGCAATGGAAGACACTGTCATGCAGATTCGGTGTCATCTGCAAAGGAAGACACGGTGCTGTGGCTGACGTCCTTGTCTATGTCGGATATGAGGATGAGGAACAAGATGGGAGCGAGTACTGTGCCTTGTGGAACAGAGCTTTTCACCGTAGCAACCTCGGACTTTACTCTGTTGACGACTACTCTCTGTGTTCTGTTAGTGAGGAAATTATAGATCCATCGACCGACTTTTCCTGTATTCCTTTAGCACGCATTTTGTGCGCTATTACGCCATGGTCACACTTGTCGAAGGCTTTTGCAAAGTCTTGTATATATTACATCTGCATTCTTTTTGTCTTCTAGTGCATTTAGGACCTTGTCGTAGTGGTCCAATAGTTGAGACAGACAGGAGCGACCTGTTCTAAACCCATGTTGCCCTGGGTTGTGTAACTGATGGGTTTCTAGATGGGTGGTGATCTTGCTTCTTAGGACCCTTTCAAAGATTTTTATGATATGGGATGTTAGTGCTATTGGTCTGTAGTTCTTTGCTGTTGCTTTACTGCCCCCTTTGTGGATTGGGGCTATGTCTGTTGTTTTTAGTGAGACAGTTAGTTGTAGTAATATTGGTAATCGCGTGCGACAGTTCAGTGTAGTAATATTGGCAATCGTGAGCGACAGTTCAGTGTAATAATATTGGTAATCGTGTGCGACAGTTCAGTGTAGTAATATTGGTAATCGTGTGTGACAGCTCAGTGTAGTAATATTGGTAATCGTGTGCGACAGTTAGTTGTAGTAACATTGGTAATCGTGTGCGGCAGTTCAGTGTAGTAATTTTCGCAATCGTGTGCGACAGTTAGTTGTAGAAACCATTGGTAATCATGTGCGACAGTTAGTTGTAGTAATATTGGTAATCGTGTGCGACAGTTACTTGTAGTAATATTGGTAATCGTGTGTGATAGTTCAGTGTAGTAATATTGGTAATCGTGTGCGACAGTTACTTGTAGTAATATTGGTAATCGTGTGTGATAGTTCAGTGTAGTAATATTGGAAATCGTGTGCGACAGTTCAGTGTAGTAATATTGGTAATCGTGTGCGACAGTTCAGTGTAGTAATATTGGTAATCGTGTGCGACAGTTCAGTGCAGTAATATTGGTAATCGTGTGCGACAGTTCAGTGTAGTAACATTGGTAATCGTGTGCGACAGTTCAGTGTAGTAATATTAGTAATCGTGTGCGATAGTTAGTTGTAGTAATATTGGTAATCGTGTGCGATAGTTAGTTGTAGTAATAATGGTAATCGTGTGCGACAGTTCAGTGTAGTAATATTGGTAATCGTTTGCGACAGTTAGTTGTAGTAATATTGGTAATCGTGTGCGACAGTTCATTGTAGTAATATTGGTAATCGTGTGCGACAGTTAGTTGTAGTATTATTGGTAATCGTGTGCGACAGTTCATTGTAGAAATATTGGTAATCGTGTGCGACAGTTCACTGTAGTAATATTGGTAATCGTGTGCGACAGTTCATTGTAGTAAAATTGGTAATCGTGTGCGACAGTTCAGTGTAGTAATATTGGTAATCGTGTGCGACAGTTCATTGTAGTAAAATTGGTAATCGTGTGCGACAGTTCAGTGTAGTAATATTGGTAATCGTGTGCGACAGTTCAGTGTAGTAATATTGGTAATCGTGTGCGACAGTTCAGTGCAGTAACATTGGTAATCGTGTGCGACAGTTCAGTGTAGTAACATTGGTAATCGTGTGCGACATTTCAGTGTTGTAATATTGGTAATCGTGTGCGACAGTTAGTTGTAGTATTATTGGTAATCGTGCGCGACAGTTCATTGTAGTAATATTGGCAATCGTGTGCGACAGTTCAGTGTAGTAATATTGGTAATCATGTGCGACAGTTCATTGTCGTAATATTGATAATCGTGTGCGACAGTTCAGTGTGGTAATATTGGTAATCGTGTGCGACAGTTCAGTGTAGTAATATTGGTAATCGTGTGCGACAGTTCAGTGTAGGAACATTGGTAATCGTGTGCGACAGTTCAGTGTAGTAATATTGGTAATCGTGTGCGACAGTTAGTTGCAGTAATATAGGTAATCGTGTGCGACAGTTCATTGTAGTAATATTGGTAATCTTGTGCGACAGTTCATTGTCGTAATATTGGTAATCGTGTGCGACAGTTCAGTGTAGTAATATTGGTTATCGTGTGCGACAGTTCATTGTCGTAATATTGGTAATCGTGTGCGACAGTTAAGTGTAGTAATATTGGTAATCGTGTGCGACAGTTCAGCGTAGTAATATCGGTAATCGTGTGCGACAGTTCAGTGTAGTAATATTGGTAATCGTCTGCGACAGTTCAGTGTAGTAATATTGGTAATCGTGTGCGACAGTTCACTGTAGTAACACTGGTAATCGTGTGTGACAGTTCAGTGTAGTAATATTGGTAATCGTGTGCGACAGTTCAGTGTAGTAATATTGGTAATCGTGTGCGACAGTTCAGTGTAGTAATATTGGTAATCGTGTGCGACAGTTCATTGTAGTAATATTGGTAATCGTGTGCGACAGTTCAGTGTAGTAATATTGGTAATCGTGTGCGACAGTTCAGTGTAGTAATAATGGTAATCGTGTATGACAGTTCAGTGTAGTAATATTGGTAATCGTGTGCGACAGTTCAGTGTAGTAATATTGGTAATCGTGTGCGACAGTTCAGTGTAGTAGTAATGGAAATCGTGTGAGACAGTTAGTTGTAGTAATATTGGTAATCGCGTGCGACAGTTCAGTGTAGTAATATTGGTAATCGCGTGCGACAGTTCAGTGTAGAAATATTGGCAATCGTGAGCGACAGTTCAGTGTAGTAATATTGGTAATCGTGTGTGACAGCTCAGTGTAGTAATATTGGTAATCGTGTGCGACAGTTAGTTGTAGTAACATTGGTAATCGTGTGCGGCAGTTCAGTGTAGTAATATTCGCAATCGTGTGCGACAGTTAGTTGTAGAAACCATTGGTAATCATGTGCGACAGTTATTTTGTAGTAATATTGGTAATCGTGTGCGACAGTTACTTGTAGTAATATTGGTAATCGTGTGTGATAGTTCAGTGTAGTAATATTGGTAATCGTGTGCGACAGTTCAGTGTAGTAATATTGGTAATCGTGTGCGACAGTTCAGTGTAGTAATATTGGTAATCGTGTGCGACAGTTCAGTGTAGTAATATTGGTAATCGTGTGCGACAGTTCAGTGTAGTAATATTGGTAATCGTGTGCGACAGTTAGTTGTAGTAATTATTGGTAATCGTGATGCGATAGTTTAGTTGTAGTAATAATGGTAATCGTGTGCGACAGTTCAGTGTAGTAATATTGGTAATCGTTTGCGACAGTTAGTTGTAGTAATATTGGTAATCGTGTGCGACAGTTCATTGTAGTAATATTGGTAATCGTGTGCGACAGTTAGTTGTAGTATTATTGGTAATCGTGTGCGACAGTTCATTGTAGTAATATTGGTAATCGTGTGTCGACAGTTCAGTGTAGTAATACTGGTAATCGTGTGCGACAGTTCATTGTAGTAAAATTGGTAATCGTGTGCGACAGCTCAGTGTAGTAATATTGGGAATCGTGTGCGACAGTTCATTGTAGTAAAATTGGTAATCGTGTGCGACAGTTCAGTGTAGTAATATTGGTAATCGTGTGCGACAGTTCATTGTAGTAAAATTGGTAATCGTGTGCGACAGTTCAGTGTAGTAATATTGGTAATCGTGTGCGACAGTTCAGTGTAGTAATATTGGTAATCGTGTGTGACAGTTCAGTGCGTAATATTGGTAATCGTGTGCGACAGTTCAGTGTAGTAACATTGGTAATCGTGTGCGACAGTTCAGTGTTGTAATATTGGTAATCGTGTGCGACAGTTAGTTGTAGTAATATTGGTAATCGTGTGCGACAGTTCATTGTAGTAATATTGGCAATCGTGTGCGACATTTCAGTGTAGTAATATTGGTAATCGTGTGCGACAGTTCATTGTCGTAATATTGGTAATCGTGTGCGACAGTTCAGTGTGGTAATATTGGTAATCGTGTGCGACAGTTCAGTGTAGTAATATTGGTAATCGTGTGCGACAGTTCAGTGTAGTAATATTGGTAATCGTGTGCGACAGTTCAGTGTAGTAATATTGGTAATCGTGTGCGACAGTTAGTTGCAGTAATATTGGTAATCGTGTGCGACAGTTCATTGTAGTAATATTGGTAATCGTGTGCGACTGTTCATTGTCGTAATATTGGTAATCGTGTGCGACAGTTCAGTGTAGTAATATTGGTTATCGTGTGCGACAGTTCATTGTCGTAATATTGGTAATCGTGTGCGACAGTTCAGTGTAGTAATATCGGTAATCGTGTGCGACAGTTCAGTGTAGTAATATCGGTAATCGTGTGCGACAGTTCAGTGTAGTGATATTGGTAATCGTCTGCGACAGTTCAGTGTAGTAATATTTGTAATCGTGTGCGACAGTTCAGTGTAGTAACAATGGTCATCGTGTGTGACAGTTCAGTGTAGTAATATTGGTAATCGTGTGCGACAGTTCAGTGTAGTAATATTGGTAATCGTGTACGACAGTTCAGTGTAGTAACACTGGTAATCGTGTGTAACAGTTCAGTGTAGCAATATTGGTAATCGTGTGCGACAGTTCAGTGTAGTAATATTGGTAATCGTGTGCGACAGTTCAGTGTAGTAACACTGGTAATCGTGTGTGACAGTTCAGTGTAGTAATATTGGTAATCCTGTGCGACAGTTCAGTGTAGTAATATTGGAAATCGTGTGCGACAGTTCATGTAGTAATATTGGTAATCGTGTGCGACAGTTCAGTGTAGTAATATTGGTAATCGTGTGCGACAGTTCAGTGTAGTAATATTGGTAATCGTGTGCGACAGTTCAGTGTAGTAATATTGGTAATCGTGTGCGACAGTTCAGTGTAGTAATATTGGTAATCGTGTGCGATAGTTAGTTGTAGTAATAATGGTAATCGTGTGCGATAGTTAGTTGTAGTAATAATGGTAATCGTGTGCGACAGTTCAGTGTAGTAATATTGGTAATCGTTTGCGACAGTTAGTTGTAGCAATATTGGTAATCGTGTGCGACAGTTCATTGTAGTAATATTTGTAATCGTGTGCGACAGTTAGTTGTAGTATTATTGGTAATCGTGTGCGACAGTTCATTGTAGTAATATTGGTAATCGTGTGCGACAGTTCAGTGTAGTAATATTGGTAATCGTGTGCGACAGTTCATTGTAGTAAAATTGGTAATCGTGTGCGACAGTTCAGTGTAGTAATATTGGTAATCGTGTGCGACAGTTAGTTGTAGTAACATTGGTAATCGTGTGCGGCAGTTCAGTTTAGTAATATTCGCAATCGTGTGCGACAGTTAGTTGTAGAAACCATTGGTAATCATGTGCGACAGTTAGTTGTAGTAATATTGGTAATCGTGTGCGACAGTTACTTGTAGTAATATTGGTAATCGTGTGTGATAGTTCAGTGTAGTAATATTGGTAATCGTGTGCGACAGTTCAGTGTAGTAATATTGGAAATCGTGTGCGACAGTTCAGTGTAGTAATATTGGTAATCGTGTGCGACAGTTAGTTGCAGTAATATTGATAATCGTGTGCGATAGTTAGTTGTAGTAATAATGGTAATCGTGTGCGACAGTTCAGTGTAGTAATATTGGTAATCGTTTGCGACAGTTAGTTGTAGTAATATTGTTAATCGTGTGCGACACTTCATTGTAGTAATATTGGTAATCGTGTGCGACAGTTAGTTGTAGTATTATTGGTAATCGTGTGCGACAGTTCATTGTAGTAATATTGGTAATCGTGTGCGACAGTTCAGTGTAGTAATACTGGTAATCGTGTGCGACAGTTCATTGTAGTAAAATTGGTAATCGTGTGCGACAGTTCAGTGTAGTAATATTGGTAATCGTGTGCGACAGTTCATTGTAGTAAAATTGGTAATCGTGTGCGACAGTTCAGTGTAGTAATATTGGTAATCGTGTGCGACAATTCAGTGTAGTAATATTGGTAATCGTGTGCGACAGTTCAGAGCAGTAATATTGGTAATCGTGTGCGACAGTTCAGTGTAGTAACATTGGTAATCGTGTGCGACAGTTCATGTTGTAAATATTGGTAATCGTGTGCGACACTTAGTTGTAGTAATATTGGTAATCGTGTGCGACAGTTCAGTGTAGTAACATTGGTAATCGTGTGCGACAGTTCAGTGTTGTAATATTGGTAATCGTGTGCGACAGTTCATTGTAGTAATATTGGTAATCGTGTGCGACAGTTCATTGTCGTAATATTGGTAAACGTGTGCGACAGTTCAGTGTAGTAATATTGGTTATCGTGTGCGACAGTTCATTGTCGTAATATTGGTAATCGTGTGCGACAGTTCAGTGTAGTAATATTGGTAATCGTGTGCGACAGTTCAGTGTAGTAATATCGGTAATCGTGTGCGACAGTTCAGTGTAGTGATATTGGTAATCGTCTGCGACAGTTCAGTGTAGTAATATTGTAATCGTGTGCGACAGTTCAGTGTAGTAACACTGGTCATCGTGTGTGACAGTTCAGTGTAGTAATATTGGTAATCGTGTGCGACAGTTCAGTGTAGTAATATTGGTAATCGTGTGCGACAGTTCAGTGTAGTAATATTGGTAATCGTGTGCGACAGTTCAGTGTAGCAATATTGGTAAACGTGTGCGACAGTTCAGTGTAGTAACACTGGTAATCGTGTGCGACAGTTCAGTGTAGTAATATTGGTAATCGTGTGCGACAGTTCAGTGTAGTAACACTGGTAATCGTGTGCGAGAGTTCAGTGTAGTATATTGGTAATCGTGTGCGACAGTTCAGTGTAGTAACACTGGTAATCGTGTGTGACAGTTCAGTGTAGCAATATTGGTAATCGTGTGCGACAGTTCAGTGTAGTAATATTGGTAATCGTGTGCGACAGTTCAGTGTAGTAACACTGGTAATCGTGTGTGACAGTTCAGTGTAGTAATATTGGTAATCGTGTGCGACAGTTCATTGTAGTAATATTGGTAATCGTGTGCGACAGTTCAGTGTAGTAATATTGGTAATCGTGTGCGACAGTTCAGTGTAGTAACACTGGTGATCTTGTGTGACTGTTCAGTGTAGTAGTATTGGTAATCGTGTGCGACAGTTCAGTGTAGTAATATTGGTAATCGTGTGCGACAGTTCAGTGTAGTAATATTGGTAATCGTGTGTGACAGTTCAGTGCAGTAATATTGGTAATCGTGTGCGACAGTTCAGTGTAGTAACATTGGTAATCGTGTGCGACAGTTCAGTGTTGTAATATTGGTAATCGTGTGCGACAGTTAGTTGTAGTAATATTGGTAATCGTGTGCGACAGTTCATTGTAGTAATATTGGCAATCGTGTGCGACATTTCAGTGTAGTAATATTGGTAATCGTGTGCGACAGTTCATTGTCGTAATATTGGTAATCGTGTGCGACAGTTCAGTGTAGTAATATTGGTAATCGTGTGCGACAGTTCAGTGTAGTAATATTGGTAATCGTGTGCGACAGTTCAGTGTAGTAATATTGGTAATCGTGTGCGACAGTTCAGTGTAGTAATATTGGTAATCGTGTGCGACAGTTAGTTGCAGTAATATTGGTAATCGTGTGCGACAGTTCAGTGTAGTAATATTGGTAATCGTGTGCGACCTGTCATTGTCGTAATATTGGTAATCGTGTGCGACAGTTCAGTGTAGTAATATGGTTATCGTGTGCGACAGTTCATTGTCGTAATATTGGTAATCGTGTGCGACAGTTCAGTGTAGTAATATCGGTAATCGTGTGCGACAGTTCAGTGTAGTAATATCGGTAATCGTGTGCGACAGTTCAGTGTAGTGATATTGGTAATCGTCTGCGACAGTTCAGTGTAGTAATATTTGTAATCGTGTGCGACAGTTCAGTGTAGTAACAATGGTCATCGTGTTGTGACAGTTCAGTGTAGTAATATTGTAATCGTGTGCGACAGTTCAGTGTAGTAATATTGGTAATCGTGTACGACAGTTCAGTGTAGTAACACTGGTAATCGTGTGTAACAGTTCAGTGTAGCAATATTGGTAATCGTGTGCGACAGTTCAGTGTAGTAATATTGGTAATCGTGTGCGACAGTTCAGTGTAGTAACACTGTAATCGTGTGTGACAGTTCAGTGTAGTAATATTGGTAATCCTGTGCGACAGTTCAGTGTAGTAATATTGGAAATCGTGTGCGACAGTTCAGTGTAGTAATATTGGTAATCGTGTGCGACAGTTCAGTGTAGTAATATTGGTAATCGTGTGCGACAGTTCAGTGTAGTAATATTGGTAATCGTGTGCGACAGTTCAGTGTAGTAATATTGGTAATCGTGTGCGACAGTTCAGTGTAGTAATATTGGTAATCGTGTGCGATAGTTAGTTGTAGTAATAATGGTAATCGTGTGCGATAGTTAGTTGTAGTAATATTGGTAATCGTGTGCGACAGTTCAGTGTAGTAATATTGGTAATCGTGTGCGACAGTTAGTTGTAGCAATATTGGTAATCGTGTGCGACAGTTCATTGTAGTAATATTTGTAATCGTGTGCGACAGTTAGTTGTAGTATTATTGGTAATCGTGTGCGACAGTTCATTGTAGTAATATGGTAATCGTGTGCGACAGTTCAGTGTAGTAATATTGGTAATCGGTGCGACAGTTCATTGTAGTAAAATTGGTAATCGTGTGCGACAGTTCAGTGTAGTAATATTGGTAATCGTGTGCGACAGTTAGTTGTAGTAACATTGGTAATCGTGTGCGGCAGTTCAGTGTAGTAATATTCGCAATCGTGTGCGACAGTTAGTTGTAGAAACCATTGGTAATCATGTGCGACAGTTAGTTGTAGTAATATTGGTAATCGTGTGCGACAGTTACTTGTAGTAATATTGGTAATCGTGTGTGATAGTTCAGTGTAGTAATATTGGTAATCGTGTGCGACAGTTCAGTGTAGTAATATTGGAAATCGTGTGCGACAGTTCAGTGTAGTAATATTGGTAATCGTGTGCGACAGTTAGTTGCAGTAATATTGATAATCGTGTGCGATAGTTAGTTGTAGTAATAATGGTAATCGTGTGCGACAGTTCAGTGTAGTAATATTGGTAATCGTTTGCGACAGTTAGTTGTAGTAATATTGTTAATCGTGTGCGACACTTCATTGTAGTAATATTGGTAATCGTGTGCGACAGTTAGTTGTAGTATTATTGGTAATCGTGTGCGACAGTTCATTGTAGTAATATGGTAATCGTGTGCGACAGTCAGTGTAGTAATACTGGTAATCGTGTGCGACAGTTCATTGTAGTAAAAATTGGTAATCGTGTGCGACAGTTCAGTGTAGTAATATTGGTAATCGTGTGCGACAGTTCATTGTAGTAAAATTGGTAATCGTGTGCGACAGTTCAGTGTAGTAATATTGGTAATCGTGTGCGACAATTCAGTGTAGTAATATTGGTAATCGTGTGCGACAGTTCAGAGCAGTAATATTGGTAATCGTGTGCGACAGTTCAGTGTAGTAACATTGGTAATCGTGTGCGACAGTTCAGTGTTGTAATATTGGTAATCGTGTGCGACACTTAGTTGTAGTAATATTGGTAATCGTGTGCGACAGTTCAGTGTAGTAACATTGGTAATCGTGTGCGACAGTTCAGTGTGTAATATTTGGTAATCGTGTGCGACAGTTCATTGTAGTAATATTGGTAATCGTGTGCGACAGTTCATTGTCGTAATATTGGTAAACGTGTGCGACAGTTCAGTGTAGTAATATTGGTTATCGTGTGCGACAGTTCATTGTCGTAATATTGGTAATCGTGTGCGACAGTTCAGTGTAGTAATATTGGTAATCGTGTGCGACAGTTCAGTGTAGTAATATCGGTAATCGTGTGCGACAGTTCAGTGTAGTGATATTGGTAATCGTCTGCGACAGTTCAGTGTAGTAATATTGGTAATCGTGTGCGACAGTTCAGTGTAGTAACACTGGTCATCGTGTGTGACAGTTCAGTGTAGTAATATTGGTAATCGTGTGCGACAGTTCAGTGTAGTAATATTGGTAATCGTGTGCGACAGTTCAGTGTAGTAATATTGGTAATCGTGTGCGACAGTTCAGTGTAGCAATATTGGTAAACGTGTGCGACAGTTCAGTGTAGTAACACTGGTAATCGTGTGCGACAGTTCAGTGTAGTAATATTGGTAATCGTGTGCGACAGTTCAGTGTAGTAACACTGGTAATCGTGTGCGAGAGTTCAGTGTAGTAATATTGGTAATCGTGTGCGACAGTTCAGTGTAGTAACACTGGTAATCGTGTGTGACAGTTCAGTGTAGCAATATTGGTAATCGTGTGCGACAGTTCAGTGTAGTAATATTGGTAATCGTGTGCGACAGTTCAGTGTAGTAACACTGGTAATCGTGTGTGACAGTTCAGTGTAGTAATATTGGTAATCGTGTGCGACAGTTCATTGTAGTAATATTGGTAATCGTGTGCGACAGTTCAGTGTAGTAATATTGGTAATCGTGTGCGACAGTTCAGTGTAGTAACACTGGTGATCTTGTGTGACTGTTCAGTGTAGTAGTATTGGTAATCGTGTGCGACAGTTCAGTGTAGTAATATTGGTAATCGTGTGCGACAGTTCAGTGTAGTAATATTGGTAATCGTGTGCGACAGTTCAGTGTAGTAAATATTGGTAATCGTGTGCGACAGTTGAGTGTAGTAAATTGGTAATAGTGCGACATTCAATGTAGTAATATGTAATCGTGTGCGACAGTTCATGTAGTAATATTGGTAATCGTGTGCGACAGTTCAGTGTTGTAATATTGGTAATCGTGTGCGACAGTTCAGTGTAGTAATATTGGTAATCGTGTGCGACAGTTCAGTGTAGTAATGTCATGTGGGTTTTCGATACGTGGATGGGTAAGAATAACTCACGTAGGCTAGTAGTACGTATAATATATATCGGGAAGTATGGGAAGCGCCAACAGCCGACCTGCCTCTCTCTGCTGCCTAACTACAACTGACCCATAGTGCCTATGGGTGAGGGTGTTTGAAATCCTGCTATGATCAGCAGCAATATGAATAATCAGTCAGTGATTAACGCAGACGGTTGATAGTGAGTCATCTACTGGTACACTGGTTACTGGTAACTGGTTACTAGGAACTGGTTACTACTACTGAGAGCTCGGCGACGCTAACGTATGTCGTCCCGACGTACAACTAATACAAACTAGAGATGGCAGGTATACGGCTTGGGCTGATTCTATACAATGTCAAAGTACACAACAATTGAACATTATAACATACTTAAGTAGAATATTGGAATGGAAGCTTACGTAACTGAAACTGTAATAAAACTGTAATGCAATACAAGGTATAATACAGCACAACTCATCGAATGAAACTCAACGTTGAGATTACACAATAAAAGTGATAAAAAAAATTTGATCGATCGATCTGTATTCATGTGATCTACGGATTCTGAGGAAGGAATATACGCTACTAGGTCACTCTCCCTGAACCTTGAGCTTTATCATGCCTCTTCTTAAAGCTATGTATGGATCCTGCCTCCACTACATCGCTTCCCAAACTATTCCACTTACTGACTACTTTGTGGCTGAAGAAATACTTCCTAACATCCCTGTTATTCATCTGTGTCTTCAACTTCCAACTGTGTCCCCTTGTTACTGTGTCCAATCTCTGGAACATCCTGTCTTTGTCCACCTTGTCAATTCCTCTCAGTATTTTGTATGTTGTTATCATGTCCCCCCTATCTCTCCTGTCCTCCAGTGTCGTCAGGTTGATTTCCCTTAACCTCTCCTCGTAGGACCTACCTCTTAGCTCTGGGACTAATCTTGTTGCAAACCTTTGCACTTTCTGTAGTTTCTTTACGTGCTTGGCTAGGTGTGGGTATGTGTGTCTGTGTGTGTGTATGTGTGTGTGTGTGTGTGTGTGTGCACGCGCGTGTGTTTCAGTAACAATCGGTAAACATGACCCAAGCATAATACAACAAACTTACCCACATAAACCACAGTTTTCAAAACTGTGGTGATGGCAGTCTGCACATTCACAGGCGTCATGTGTGAGGCAGCAGCGGGTGATACATCCCAGGTCAGCGCCAGAGTTACGGACGCCACCACCAGAAACCCACAGATGCAGCAACCTGCTGTCAGTATCGTAGTTTCTGCGATTTCAAATATTTTGTGGAATACGGTTTTGTTTTTCCAGGTGATGAGGAATATATTACTTTACATTTGTTTTTGTAGATGCATAAAAAACGTTTGATAAATAAGTGGTCTATCTAATGAAACGCTAGTGAAATATTCAGCAATGTGAAACTAAATGAATAAGATTTATTGTTACAATTGCAAGCTGGATTAAGTTAAATACAAGGACGATAATTAAAGATTTAGGACGAGGCCGTCATCCCAAACAAAAGAAAGCGAGATTGGTCTGTTCATTGTCTTCATGACTGGGCGCCACAAATATTTCAGTTCATCTCAACTAGTTACATTCATGTTTTACTTGGCTTTATTTATTGTCACCAGGACTGTGATTTATCACCTTTTTATCCTTCATGTTTTTTCTTATTAAATATTTGAGTTCTTCTCTTGATTGCCATTATAATTCCAACATATTGCAGACGACGTTGAGACACTAATGCAGCATATGGGATTCTATTCAGGAAACGTTTCGCCACACAGTGGCTTATTCAGTCCAATACATGAATCGTTTCATGATAAAGATTCCCATATGCTGCATTTAAGTGTCTAAATCTTAAACTTGTAGTTTTTCAATCACACTCATCACAACTGTCAGACCTGCGCATTCATGGGATCTTGTTACAAAGAATTCTTCATACACTTTGTTCATCCTTTGGACGAACCAACAAGGACCTACTTCGGGACTAGTGGATGGTACGACTATGACCCCTCCCGTACTCCTCGCTTCACGTCACCTAATACAGTTATAGAAGCCTCGTCTACGGCCCTATGCTGTACATTCTACAAGATTGATGGACTGAACACATCGACTCCAGGTTGAGGGACTGATTACCTCATTCTCCTCCTCTCCTTACGCCTTCCTCTTTGTATTGGACTGATGAAGCCACTGTGTGGCGAAACGTTTCCTGAATAAAGATTCCCATATGCTGCATAAGTGTCTCAATCTTCAACTTGTCGGTTTTTCAAACCATTCATCACAATATAGCAGACGACCTGATGATTATCTCAATTTTGGAAGATGTTAATAAAATCTAGTGTTTCTTTATTTTTTCTCTCACAGTTTACAAGAAATTATTTTATTTTATTCTTATTTTCTGGGAAAAAAATTGATTGGAGTTTTATTTTTGGCCCTCGGGAAGAAGATTATTACCATGGTCATTCATCGAATTAAATTTTAAGTCTTATTCAACAGAAGTGATTAAGATATGAGAGCAAATTTCTAGGATCAGTAGCCAGGATAGAGCGCAAAACTGAAGAGGGAGCTGGTGTGGCAAGGCTGGGCTAGGTGGTGTGGCAAGGCTGGGCTAGGTGGTGAGGCAAGGTTGTGCTAGGTGGTGTAGCAAGGTTGGGCTAGGTGGTGTGGCAAGGCTGGGCTAGGTGGTGTGGCAAGGCTGGGCTAGGTGGTATAGCAAGGTTGGGCTAGCCGTGGTGTGGCAAGGCATGGGCTAGGTAGAGTGTGGCAAGGCTGGGTAGGTTGGGATAGCAAGCTTTGAGCTAGGTGGTGTGGCAAGGCTGGGCTGGTGGTTTTTAGGTGGTCGTGCCCACCTCTAGCACAGGGTTTGGGCAAGGTTGGTGGCCGGCAACGCTGGGCTAGGTCGTGGTTGAGGCAAGGTTGAGCTAGGTGGTGTAGCAAGGTTGGGCTAGGTGGCTTGTGGCAAGGTTAGATAGCGTTTGGTGGCAAGGTTGGCTAGGTGGTGTAGCAAGGTTGGGCTAGGTTGTGTGGCAAGGTTGGGCTAGGTGATGTAGCAAGGTTGGGCTAGGTGGTGTAGCAAGGTTGGGCTAGGTGGTGTAGCAATGTTTGGCTAAGTGGTGTAGCAAGGTTGTGCTAGGTTGTGTGGCAAGGTTGGGCTAGGTGGTGTAGCAAGGTTGGGCTAGATGTGTAGCAAGGTTGGGCTAGGTGGTGTGGCAAGCCTGGGCTAGGTGTGGTTGTGGCCTGGTTGGGCTAGGTGATGTAGGCAAGGTTCGGCTAGGTGGTGTAGCAAGCTGGGCTAGGTGGTGTAGCAAGGTTGGGCTAGGTGGTGTAGCAAGGTTGGGCTAGGTGGTGAAGCAATGTTGGGCTAAGTGGTGTAGCAAGGTTTCGCTAGGTGGTGTGTGTGGCAAGGGTGGGCTAGGTGTGTGGCAAAGGTTGGTGCAGGTGACTGTAGCAAGGTACGGGCTAGTTGTTGTAGCTAGGTTTGGGCTTGGTGGTTGTTGTAGCAAGGTGGGCTAGTTGGTTGTGTACCAAGGTTGGGCTAGTGGTTTAGCACGGTTGGGCTAGGTGGTGTTGCAAGGTTGGGCTTAGGTGGTGTAGCAGGTTGGGATGGTGGTGTCTGCAAGGTTGGGATAGATGGTGTAGGCAAGGTGGGGCGAGGTGGTGTTGCAAGGTTGGGCATAGCGTGGTGTAGAAGGTTGGGCTAGGTAGTGTAGTAAGGTTGGGCTAGGTGGTGTAAGCAAGGTTGGGCTAGTGCGTCTGTAGCAAGGTTGGGCTTAGGTGGTGTAGCAAGGTTGTGCTAGGTGGTGTAGCAAGGTTGGGCTAGGTGGTGTAGCAAGGTTGGGCTAGGTGGTGTAGCAAGGTTGGGCTAGGTGGTGTGCAAGGCTGGGGATAGGTGGTATAGCAGGTTGGGCTAGGGTGGGTGTAGCAAGTTTGGGCTAGGTGGGTGTAGCAAGGTTGGGCTAGGTGGTGTGTAGCAAGCGTTGCGGCTAGACTGTTGTGTAGCAAGGTTGGGCTAGGTGGTGTAGCAAGGTTGGGCTAGGTGGTGTAGCAAGGTTGGGCTAGGTGGTGTAGCAAGGTTGGGCTAGGTGGTGTAGCAAGGTTGGGCTAGGTGGTGTAGCAAGGTTGGACTAGAGTAGTGTAGCAAGGTTGCGTTAGTGGTTGTTTTGTGTGTAGCAAGGTTGGGCTAGGTCGGTGTAGCAAGGGATGTGCTTAGGTAGTGTAGCAAAGGTGGGCTAGGTGAGTAGTAGTAGCAAGGTTGGGCTTTGTGGTGTAGCAAGGTTGGGCTATGTGGTTTGGTGTCGCAAGGTTGGGCTAGGTTGTGTAGAAAAGGTGGGGCTTTAAGGTGGTGTAGCAAAGTTGGGCAGATGGTGTGTAGCATGGTTGGGCTAGGTAGTGTTAAGGTTGAAATAAAATAAAAAAGTTGGGCTAGGTGGTAGTTGTTGCAAGGTTGGGCTAGTTGGTGTAGCAAGTTGGGCTAGGTGGTGGCTGTTGCACAGGTTGGGCTTAAGGTGGGTTGTAGCAAGGTTCGCTAGGTGGGTAGAAGGTTGGGCTAGGTGGTGTGAAAGGGTTGGGGCTAGGGGTGGGGGGGAAAGGTTGGGGGGGGGGGAAAGGTTGGGCTGTGGTGTGCAATTGGGAGGGGGTGTAGCAAGGGGGGGAAAAGGTGGTGAGCAAGGTTGGGCTAGGGGGGGGGGTGGTTTAGCAAGGTTGGGTAGGTGGGTAGAAAGGGTTGGGGGTGGTGTGCAAGGTTGGGCTGGGTGGTGTAGCAAGGGGGGCTAGGTTTTGGGGGCAGGGGTGGGTTGGGGGGGTGAAGGGGTTAGGGGGTAGAGGTTGGGGCTGGTGGTGTGAAGGTTGGGCTAGGGGGTCAATTGGGGGTGGTGTGCAAGGTGGGCTGGGGTAAAGGTTGGGCTAGGGGGGTGTAGCAAGGTGGGGGGGGTGTAGAAAGGTTTGGGTTTTGGGGTGTTTGGGCTAGGTGGGGCAAGGTTGGGTAGGTGGTTTGGAAAGGTTTGGGCTAGGGGTGTAGCAAGTTGGGCAGGTGGTTTTGAAAGGTTTGGGCTAGGTGGTGGCAAGTTGGGCTGGGTGTAAAGGGGGGGGGGGAAAGGTTGGGAAGGGGGTAGCAAGGGGGGGGGTTTGGTTTGGGTTGCAAGGTTGGGGGGGGGGTTAGGGGGGGGTGTTGGGGTTGGTGGTTTTTAGCAAGGTTTTAACGGTTGGGCTAGGGGGTGGGGGGTGGGGGTAGGGGGTTGGGTGGGGGGCAAGGTGGGGGGGGGTTTTTTGGGGGGCTAGGGGTGGAAAGGGTTGGGCTGGTGGTGAGCAAGGTTGGGCTGGTGGTGTAGAAAGGTTGGGCTAGGGGGTTTGGGTTGGGGAGGGGGGAGGGGTTGGGGGTGGGGTTTGGGGGGTTTGGCAAGGTTGGGGGGGGGGGTTGGGGAAGGGGTTGGCAAGGGGGAAAGGTTTTTGGGGCAGGGGGGGCTTAGCAATTTGGCGGGGGGGGGTTTTTGGGGGGTAGGGGGGTTTTTTTGGGGTGGCGGGTTTGGGAGGGGGGGTTGGGTGGGGGTTGCGGGTTTGGGGGGGGGTTTGGCATTGGGGGAAAGGGTTTTGGGGGGGGGTAGCAATTGGGCAAGGTGGTGTAGCGGTTGGGCAGGGGGTGTAGCAAGGTTGGGCGGGGGTGTGCAAGGTTGGGCTGGTGGTTCAAGGTTGGGCTAGGTGGTGTCAAGGTTGGGCTAGGGGGGTGTGCAAGGTTGGGCTAGGTGGGTGGCAAGGTTTGGGCTAGGTGGTTTTTTAAAAGGGTTTGGGGGTTTTGGTGTACAAGGGGGGGGTGGGTTTGGGGTTGGGGGGGTTAGCAGGGGGGTGGGGTGAGGGGGGGGGGTTTACAAGGTTGGCTAGGTGGGTAGAAAGGGTTGGGCAAGGGTTGTAGCAATTTGGGGCTGGGGTGAAAGGTTTGGGTGGGGGTGTAGCAGGTTGGGCTAGGGGTGTAAAAGGGTTGGGCAGGTGGTGTGCAATTGGGCGGGTGGTTAAAAGGGTTGGGCGGGTGGTGTAAAGGGGGGGGGGGGGTTTTAGAAAGGGTTGGGTGGGGGGGAAAGGGGTTGGGGGAAAGGGGTGGTTTTGGTGAAGGTGGGTGGGGTGTAGCAAGGTTGGGCTAGGTGGGTGGGGGGCAAAAGGGGTGGGGTGTAGCAAGGGGGGGGTGGGGCAAGGGGGCAAGGTGGGTGGGTTGCAGGGGGGGGGTTTTCAAGGTTGGGCAGGTGTTTGAGCAATTTTGGAGGGGGTGAAAGGTTGGGCTAGTTGGGTAGCAATTGGGCTAGGGGTGTGGGTTTTGGGGGGGGGAAAGGGGGGTGGGGGAGGGGTTGGGGTTTGGGGGTGAAGGGTTGGGTAGGGGTGTCAAGGGGGGGGTGGTTTTCAAGGTTGGGCTAGGTGGTGTAGAAGGTTGGGCTAGGGGGTGTAGAAAGGTTTGGGGCTAGGGGGTGTCAAGGTTGGGTTTGGCAATTTGGGTGGGGTGGTGGAAGGGGGGGTAGGGGGTGTCAAGGTTGGGTAGGTGGTGTTGGGTTGGGTGGTTTGGGGGTTTTTTGGGGTGTGGGGGGGGGTGGTGTGAAGGTTGGGGCTTTTTGTAAAGTTGGGGCTAGTGTGTGCCCGGGGGGGGGTTTGGTTGGCGGTTGGGGCAAGGGGGTGGTTTAGAAAGGTTTGGGTGGGTTTGGGTTTAGAAAGGTGGGCTAGGTGGGAGCGGGGTTGGGCTAGGTGGTGTAAAAAGGTTGGGTAGGTGGGTGGGTTGGGGGGGTTTTGGGCTAGGTGGTTTTAAAATTTTGGGCAGGTGGTGTAAAGGTTGGGCTAGGTGGGTTTTGGGTTGGCTAGGTGTGTAGCAAGGTTGGGTAGGGGGTGTAGCAAGGTTGGGTGGTGGTTGAAAGGTTGGGCAGGGGGTGGGGGGTGGGGGTTAGGGTTGGGGTTTGGGAGGGTTTGGGCTAGGTGGGAGGGGTTTTGTTGGGGTTTAAGTTGGGCAGGTGTGTAGCAAGGTTGGGCAGGTGGTGTAGAAAATTGGGCAGGGTTGTGGGGTTGGGGGGGGGTTTGTGAAAGGTTGGGTAGGTTTTTTGTGCAAGGGGGGGTGTTTTTTGGGGGTGGGGGTTAGGGGTTGGGTGGTGTGCAAGGGGGGTTTTGGGGGGGTGTGGGCAAGGTTGGGTGGGGGGGGGAGGGGTTTGGGGTAGGGTGATTGTGGGTTGGTAGCTTTGGGTAGGGTGGGGTGGTGGTGTGTAGCAAGGTTGGGTTAGGTGGTGTAATTTGGGCGGTTGAGCAAGGTGGGGGGAAGGTTGGCTAGGTGGTGGGCAAGGGGGGGTAGGTGGTGAAGCAGGTTGGAAGTTGGTTAAGGTTGGATGGTGGGAAGTTTTGGGTGGGGGTGGCAAGTTGGTAGGGTTGCGGGTTGGGGAGGGGGTAAGGTGAAAGGGGGTGGGTAGAGGTTGGGCTAGGGGTGTTGCAAGGTTGAGGTGGGGGGAGCAAGGTTGGGCTGGGTGTAGGGTTGGGCTAGGTGGGTTAGAAGGGTTGGAGGTGGTTTAAAAAAGGTTGGTGGTGGGTTTGGTAGGTGGTGTAGCAAGGGTTGGAGTGGTGTGAAGGGTTTGGGTGGGTTTGGAGCAAAGGGTTGGGCTAGGTGGTGTAGAAGGTTGGGCTGGGGTGTACAAGGTTGGGTATGGGGTAGCAAGGTTGGCTGGTGGTGTTGCGGTTGGCCGGTGGTTGGTGTAGCAAGTTGGGCTAGGTGTGTAGAAGGTTGGGCAGTGTGTAGAGGTTGGGCTAGGGTGTGCAAGTGTTGGGTGGGGGGGTGTAGCAAGGTGGGCTAGGTGGTGTGCAAGGTTGGGCTAGTGGTTGGAAAGGGTTGGGCTGGTGGGTAGAAGGTTGGCTAGTGGTGTAGAATTGGCAGGGTGTAGCAAGGTTGGGTAGGGTTGGGCTAGGTGGAGCTGAAGGTGGGGGGTTGGTGGGTAGCAAGTGGGCTAGGTGGGTGAAGGTTGGGCTAGGTGGTTGAAGCAGGTTGGGTATGGGTGTGGCAAGGTTTGGGGGTGGTTAAAGGGTGGGTGGGTGTAGAAGGTTGGGTAGGTGGGGGAGAGGGTGGGTGTGTAAAGGTTGGCAGGTGGTTGTAGAAGGTTGGGCTAGGGGGGTTGAAGGGGTTGGTGGGGGATTGGGAGGTGTTAGGTGGGTAGGGTGGTGCAAGGGGGGTTTTGTAGGCAGGTTGGGCTAGGGGTTGACAAGGTTGGTAAGTTGGGTGGGTGGTTTAAGGTGGTGGTGTGTGGGTTTTGGGGATTGTGGCAGGTTTGGGAGGATGGGGTTGGGTTGGGCAGGTGGGGGTGAGATGGGGGTTGGGCTAGGTTGGTGGCAAGGTGGGAGGGGGTGAGCAAGGTTGGGCTAGGTGTAAAAGGGGTTGGGCTAGGTGGTGTAGCAAAGGTTGGGCTAGGTGGTGTGAAGGTGGGCTGGTGGGTTGGTGGTTTTGGGGGGGGGAGTGGTAGCAGGTTGGGAGGTGGGAAAGGTAGGGTTGGTGGTAGGGTTGGGCAGTGGTGAGAATTTGGGCTAGGTGGTTTTGAAGGTTGGGCTGGGGTGTGAAGTTGGGCTAGGTGGTTGTAGCAAGGTTGGGGGTTGGGCATGGTGGGGGGGTTTAGCAAGGTTGGGCAGGTGGTGTAGCAAGGGGGGGCAGGTGGTGTGATTTGGCATGGTTAAATTTCAAGGAAGGTGGAGGGTTGGTTTTAAGGTGGGGTTGAAGGGGTGTGGCAAGGGGTTAGAAGTGGCTAGGTGTGTGGCAAGTTGGGCAGGTGGGGGTGAAGTTCAGGGGGTAGAAGGTAGGTGTTAGCGGGTGGTACAGGTGGGTAGGGGTAGAAAGGTGGTTGGGGGTAAGTGGGCTGGGGTGTAGCAAGGTTGGGCTAGGTGGGGTGCAAGGTTGGGAAGGGGGTGGCGGGCTAGGGGGTTGAAGTTGGGCTGGGTGGTGTAGGAATTTTGGCAAGTTGGGCGGGGGCCATTTTGGGGAAATTGGCTGGGGAGATTTTGGGTTTGGTGGTTGGTAAAGGTTGGGGTGGGTGTTGCAAGGTTTGGTAGGGGGTTTGTAGCAATGTTGGGGTAGGTGGGTAAGGTGGAAAGGTGGTGTGAAGGTTGGGCTTGGTGTTAGCAAGGTTGGGCTAGGTGGGGGGCAAGGTTGGGCTAGGGGTGGTGAGGGGTTTGGTTTGGTGTAGCAAGGGTTGGGCTAGGTGGTGTAGCAAGGTTGGGAGGTGGTGAAAAAGGTGGGGGGGAATTTTGGTGGTGTAGAAAGGTTGGGCTAGGTGGTGTAGAAATTTTTGGCTAGGTGGTGTAGCAGGTTGGGCTAGGTGGTGTAGAAGGTTGGGCTGGTGGTTAGCAAGGTGGGCTAGGTGTGTAGAAGGTTTAGGTGGTGTGCAAGGTTGGGCTAGGTGGTGTAGGGGCGGTGGTTAGGGTTGGTAGGGGAAGGTTGGGGGTGGTGTAGCGAGGGTGGTGGTGTTGAAGGTTTGGGCAGGTGTGAAAGGTTGGTTTAGCAAGGGGTGGTGTAGCAAGGTTGGCAGGTGGTGTAGGGCAAGTGGGGTTAGGGGGTGTTTTGGTTTGGTTGGTTGAAGGTTGGGCTAGGTGGTGTGCAAGGTGGGTTAGGTGGTGTAGCAAGGTTGGGTTAGGGGGTGCAAGGTTGGGGCTAGGGGTGTAGCAAGTTGGGCTAGGTGGTGGCAGGTTGGGTTGGGGGTGTAGCAAGGTTGGGTGTGGGGGTTGGGAAGGGGTGGTGTAAGTGGTTGGTGAAAGTTGGGTAGGTGTGTGTAAAGGTTGGGCAGGTGGTGTAGAAAGGGTTTGGGGGTGTGTGTAGGCAGGTTGGGCTAGGTGTTTGCAAGTGGGCTAGGTTGTGCAAGGTTGGGCTAGGTGGGGAAAAGGTTTTGGGCTAGGTGGTGTAGAAAGGTTGGGCTAGGTGGGTAGCAAGGTTGGGCTGGGGGTTTGTAGAAGGGTTTGGGTAGGTGGTGTAGCAGGTTGGGCTAGGTGGTGTTGCAGGTGGGGCAGGTGGGGGTTGGTGAAAGGGGCTGGGTGGTAGCAGGTTGGGGGGTTAGCAAGGTTTGGGTGGAGGTGTAGGTGGAGGGGGAGGGGCAAGGTTGGGTAGGTGGTGAGAATGGGCTAGGTGGTGTAAAAGGTTGGGCTTAGGGGGTGTGAAGGTTTGGAGTGTTAGAAGGTGGGGGTTGGGTAGGGTGTAGGGGTGGGCTGGGGTGTGGAAAAGGTGGGTGGTGTCAAGGTTGGGCTAGGTGGTGTAGCAAGGTTGGGCTAGGTGGTTGCAAGTTGGTGGGGTTGCAAGTTGGGCTAGGTGTGTAGCAGGTTGGGTAGGGTGTAGCAAGGTTGGGTTTGGGGTGTAGCAAGGGGGCTAGGGGTGTAGCAAGGTTTGGGTTGGTGGTTGAGAAGGTTGGGCTAGGGGGGGTGGGGGTGGTGTGCAAGGTTGGGGCTAGGGTTGTAGAAAGGGTTGGGCAGGTGGTGTAAGGTTGGGCTGGGGTGTAAAGGTTGGAGTGGTTTTGAAGGTTGGGCTGGGGGTTGTTGCAAGGTTGGGTGGGGTAGCAAGTGGGCGGTGGGTTTGTGCAGGTTGGGTAGGTGGTGTCAATGGGTTTTTTTTTTTTTTTTTTTTTTTTTTTTTTTTTTTTTTTTTTTTTTTTTTTTTTTTTTTTTTTTTTTTTTTTTTTTTTTTTTTTTTTTTTTTTTTTTTTTTTTTTTTTTTTTTTTTTTTTTTTTTTTTTTTTTTTTTTTTTTTTTTTTTTTTTTTTTTTTTTTTTTTTTTTTTTTTTTTTTTTTTTTTTTTTTTTTTTTTTTTTTTTTTTTTTTTTTTTTTTTTTTTTTTTTTTTTTTTTTTTTTTTTTTTTTTTTTTTTTTTTTTTTTTTTTTTTTTTTTTTTTTTTTTTTTTTTTTTTTTTTTTTTTTTTTTTTTTTTTTTTTTTTTTTTTTTTTTTTTTTTTTTTTTTTTTTTTTTTTTTTTTTTTTTTTTTTTTTTTTTTTTTTTTTTTTTTTTTTTTTTTTTTTTTTTTTTTTTTTTTTTTTTTTTTTTTTTTTTTTTTTTTTTTTTTTTTTTTTTTTTTTTTTTTTTTTTTTTTTTTTTTTTTTTTTTTTTTTTTTTTTTTTTTTTTTTTTTTTTTTTTTTTTTTTTTTTTTTTTTTTTTTTTTTTTTTTTTTTTTTTTTTTTTTTTTTTTTTTTTTTTTTTTTTTTTTTTTTTTTTTTTTTTTTTTTTTTTTTTTTTTTTTTTTTTTTTTTTTTTTTTTTTTTTTTTTTTTTTTTTTTTTTTTTTTTTTTTTTTTTTTTTTTTTTTTTTTTTTTTTTTTTTTTTTTTTTTTTTTTTTTTTTTTTTTTTTTTTTTTTTTTTTTTTTTTTTTTTTTTTTTTTTTTTTTTTTTTTTTTTTTTTTTTTTTTTTTTTTTTTTTTTTTTTTTTTTTTTTTTTTTTTTTTTTTTTTTTTTTTTTTTTTTTTTTTTTTTTTTTTTTTTTTTTTTTTTTTTTTTTTTTTTTTTTTTTTTTTTTTTTTTTTTTTTTTTTTTTTTTTTTTTTTTTTTTTTTTTTTTTTTTTTTTTTTTTTTTTTTTTTTTTTTTTTTTTTTTTTTTTTTTTTTTTTTTTTTTTTTTTTTTTTTTTTTTTTTTTTTTTTTTTTTTTTTTTTTTTTTTTTTTTTTTTTTTTTTTTTTTTTTTTTTTTTTTTTTTTTTTTTTTTTTTTTTTTTTTTTTTTTTTTTTTTTTTTTTTTTTTTTTTTTTTTTTTTTTTTTTTTTTTTTTTTTTTTTTTTTTTTTTTTTTTTTTTTTTTTTTTTTTTTTTTTTTTTTTTTTTTTTTTTTTTTTGGGTGGTTTTAAGGTTGGGCTAGGTGGTTAGCAAGGTTGGGCAGGGGGGAAAGGGGGAGGGGGTGTAGCAAGGTTGGTAGGTGGTGTGAATTGGGGGGTTGGGGGGGGGGTTGGGGGGGGGGAAAGTGGGGGGGAAGGGGGGGGGTGGAAAGGTTGGGGGAAGGTGTGGAAAGTTAAAATGGTGGAAGGTTGGCTGGGTTTGTGTGGAAAGGTGGGGGGGGGGTTTGGGGGGGGTTGGGGGGGGTGGTGTTGAAAGGGGGCTGGGGGGTTTGAAAGGGTTTGGGGGCTAGGTGGTGTAGCAGGTTGGGCTAGGGGTGTGAAAGGTTGGGCTGGTGGTGTAGAAAGGGTTTGGGGCTAGGTTGTGAAAGGTTGGGTAGGGTGGAAGGGTTGGGCGGTGGTGGGGAAGGTTGGGCTGGGTGGTGTAGCAATTTTGGGCTGGTGGTGTAGAAGGTTGGGCGTGTGTAGAAATTTGGGTAGGGTGTGCAAGGTTGGGCTAGGTGGTGTAGCGGGTTGGGCTAGGGGGTGTGCAAGGTTGGGCTAGGTGGGTGCAAGTTGGGCTGGGGTGTCAAGGTTGGGCGGGGTTTTTAAATTGGGGGGTTTTGGGGTTGGGTAGGTGGTGTAGAAGGTTGGGCTAGGGGGTTTGGGGTTGGGCAGGGGTTTGGCAAGGGGGGGGGGTTTTAGGGGTTGGGCTGGGGTTTTGGGGAAAGTGGGAAAAGGGTTTTTGCAGGTGGTTTTGAAATTTGGGGGGGGGGAAAGGTTTGGGCAAGGTGGTGGGAAAGGGTTTGGGCTAGGGTTAGCAAGTTGGGTAGGTGGTGTAGAAGGGTTGGGGGGGGGAAAAGGGGTTTGGGCTAGGTGGTGTCAAGGTTGGGGCAGGGTGTGCTTTTTGGGGGGTGGGAAGGGGGGGGGGGAGGGGGGTTTTGGGCGGTTTGGGTGGGTTTGGGCGGTTGGGGGTAAAGTTGGCAGGTGGGACAAGGGGGTAGTGGTGGGGGGGTTTTTTTTGGGGGGGCTAGGTGGGCAATTTTTTGGGGCTGGTGGGGGGTTTTGAAGGTGTTTTTTTGGGGGGGTTTTTTGGGGGCTAGGTGGTGTGAAAGGGGGGGTTTGGGGGGGGTTTGGGGGGTGGGGGGGGGGGAAAAAGGGTTGGGGCTAGGTGGTGTGAAGGTTGGGAGGGGGTTAAAAAGGTTGGGCAGGGGTGAAAATTTTGGGCGGTGGAAAAAAAGGGTTGGGCTAGGTGGTTAGCAAGTTGGGTAGGTGGTGTGAAAGGTTGGCTAGGTGGGTGTAGCAAGGTTGGGGGGGTTTGGGGTTTTTAGGGGGGGGGGTGAAGGGGTTGGTGGGGTGAAGGTTGGGCGGGTTTTTTTAAAGGTTGGGGGGGTGTAGAAAGGTTGGGCTAGGGGTGTAGGGGGGGGGGTTTTTGTAGCAAGGTTGGTGGTGGTGAGCAAGGTTGGGCTGGGTGGGGGAAAGGTTGGGCTAGGGGTGTAAAAGGGTTTGGGCTAGGTGGTGTAGCAGGTTGGGGGGGGTAGCAAGGTTGGGGGGGTTTTAAAAGGGGGGGGGTTAGGGGGGGCGGGTGGTTTAGGGGGGGGGGGTTTGGGAAAAGGGGGGGCGGGTTTGGTTTTTTTTGGGGGGGGGTTTTTTGGGGGGGGGGGGCAGGGGTGGGGGGTTGAAAGGGTTTGGGAAAGGGGGGGGGGGGTATTTTGGTTGAAAGGTTGGGGGGTGGGGGGGGAAAGGGGTTGGCAAGGGGGGTTTTTGGGGGGTTTTTTGGCTAGGGTGGGTGGCGGTTGGCTAGGTTGGGGGAAGTTGGGAGGTGGGTAGAAAGGGTTTGGGCTGGGTTTTAGCAATGGAGGTGGTGTGGAAAGGGTTGGGTTGGTGTAAAAGGGTTGGGTGG
The DNA here is from genome assembly GCF_026875155.1 of Cherax quadricarinatus. Lineage (NCBI taxonomy): Eukaryota > Metazoa > Arthropoda > Malacostraca > Decapoda > Parastacidae > Cherax > Cherax quadricarinatus. Next base: position 837,053 of record NC_069427.1, read on the forward strand.
GGGTTTAAAGGGGGTGGTGGGGGAAAAATTTTGGGTGGGGAAGGGGTTGGGCTAGGTTTGTGCGGGTTTGGGAAGGTTTGAAAGGTTGGGCTAGGGGGTTTTAAAAAATTTGGGGTAGGTGGTGTAAAAAGGGTTGGCTAGGTGGTGTAGCAATTTTGGGCTAGGGGTGGAAAGGGGGGGGTGGGTGAAAGGGTTGGGTTTGGTTTTTGGGTTGGGCTAGGGGTGTGAAAGGTTGGGCTGGGGGGTTTTGGGTGTGGAAAGCTTGGCTAGGTGGTGTAAGGTTGGGCTAGGGGTTAACAAGGTTGGGGGTGGTGTAAGCAAGGGGGGGCTTGGTGTGAGCAAGGTTGGGGGGTTTAAAAACAATTTGGGAAAATTGGAAGGTTGGCTTGGGGGGGAATTTTGGGGGTGTGGGAAGGTTGGCTAGGGGGTAAAAGGGGGCTAGTGGTGTAGCAAGGTTGGGCTTTTGGGTGAAAGGGTTGGGGGGGTGTGCAGGTTGGGGCTAGGTGGTTAGAAGGTTGGGCTGGTTTTTTTGGGGGGGTTGGGGGAAAAGGGGGTAGGGGGAAGAATTTTGGGTAGGGTGGGGGGGTTGGGGGGGAAAGGTTGGTGGGGTTCAATTTGGGGGGTTGGAAAGGGGGGAGGGGGGATTTAAATTTGGGTGGGGGTGCAAGGTTGGGGGGGGTTGGAAGTTGGGCTAGGGGGGGGGGTTTGGGGTGGGGTTTTAGGGTTAAAAAATTTTGGTGAAGGGGCTAGGGTGGTGTGCAAGGTTGGGCTAGGTTTGGAAGGGGGTTTTGGCGGGTGGTTTTTTAAGGGGGGGAGGGGTGTGGAAGGTTGGGCTAGGTTGTAAAAATTTTTTGGGGGTGGTGTAGAAAGGGTTGGGCAGGTGGTGTGAAGGTTGGGCTAGGTTTCAAGTGGGGGGGTTAAAGGTTGGGCTGGGTGGTTGGAAGGGGGGAGGGTGAGCAAGGTTGGGTGGGGTTAAAGGTTGGGCTAGGTGGGTGGAAGGGTTTGGGGGTTGGTTTTGGGTAAAAGGGTTTGGGGCTAGGGGGTGTAGAAGTTGGGCTAGGGGGTTTAGAAGGTTGGGCAGGTGGTTGGAAAGGGTTTTGGAGGGTGTAAAGGGTTTTGGGGGTTGGGGGCAAGGTTTGGGGGGGGGTGTAGAAAGGTTGGGCGGGTTTGGTGAAGGGTTTGGGGTGGTTTGGGAAAGGGGGGGTTGGGGGGGTTGGGGGGGGGTTTGGGGGGTAAAGTTGGGGCGGGGTGTAGAAAGGTTGGAAGGGGGTGTGGAAAGGGTTGGCTGGGTGGTTTTTAAAGGTTTGGGCTAGGGGGTTAAAGGGGGTTGGGTTTTGGGGGGGTAGAAAGGTTGGGGCTAGGGGTGGGGGTTTGGGCTAGGTGGTGTAGAAAGGGTTTTGGGGGTGTGGGTTGGGTAGGTGGTTAGAAGGTTGGGTGGTGGGGGGTTGGGCTGGGTGGTGTAGCAAGGTTGGGAGGGTGTAAAGGGGGGGGTGGGGGGCATTTTTTAAAATTTTGGTTTTTGGGGGGTGGTTTAAATTTGGTGGGGGAGGGTTGGGTGGTTTTCAAGTTGGGCTAGGTGGTTTTTTTTTTTAAATTGGGCAAGGTTGGTAGGGTTGGGGTTGGGTGGGGGTTGGGTTGGGTGGGGGGGGAAAGGGGTGGTGGGGGGGGTTTTTGGGGGGGTAGAAAGGGTTTGGGGTAGGGGGGAGCAAGGGGGGTTTGTGGGGTTTTGGGGGGGCAGGGGGTGTAGCAAGGTTGGGTTGGGTGGTTGGGGCATTTTGGGGCAAGGGGGGGAGGTGGGAAAGGGTTGGGCAGGTGGGAAAGGGGTTTGGGGGGGGGTTGGGCAATTTTGGGGTGTGGCAATTTGGGGGTGGTGTAGAAGGTTGGGGGGGGGTTGGGGGGTGGTGGTGGTTGGGATTTTGGCAAGTGGGTTTAAGAATTTGGCGGGTGGGTAGCAAGGGGGGCTGGGGGTGAGAAAGGGTTTGGGGCAGGGGTGGAAGGGGGGGTGTGGGAGGGTTGGGTGGTGGTGAAGGTTGGGGGTGGTGAAAGAAAGGGTTGGGCTAGGTGGTGTACAAGGTTGGGTAGGTGGTGTAGCAAGGTTGGGCTAGGTGGTAGCAATTTGGGGCTAGGGGGGAACCGGGTTTGGGCTGGTGGTGTAGAATTTGGGGGGTGTGTAAAATTTGGGCTAGGGGTACAAGGTTGGGCAGGTGGTGAAACAATTTGGGGCTAGGTGGTGTAGCAAGGTTGGGCTATTGGTGGGGCAAGGTTTGGAAGGGGGGGGCGGGGAAAGGTTTTGGGAAGGGGTTTTGGGAAGGGTGTAAAGGTTGGGGAGGTGGTGCAAGTTTGGGTGGGGGAAAATTTGGGGCAAGGGGGGGGTTTTAGGGGGGTGCAAGGGTGGAAAAGGTGGGGGGGTTTGGGGGGGGGGGTTTTTTTGGGGGGAAAAAAAGGGGTGGGGGGGGCAAGTTGGTGGGGGTGTAGCAAGGTTGGGTAGGTGGTGTAGAAAGGGTTTGGGGGTGGTGTGAAAGGGTTGGGCGGGGTGGAAAGGTTGGGTGGGGGGCGGGGGGGGGTTTTGGGGGGTTGGGAAGGGGGGGGGGGTTTGGTTGGGGGTTTTTAAAAAGGGTTGGGGCTAGGTGGTGTCAAGGTTGGGCTATGGGGGAAAAGGGGCAGGGTGTAGGGGGGGGGTGAGCAAGGTTGGGCAATTGTAGAAGGTTGGGCTGGGGGTGTGAAAGTTTGGGTAGTGGTGTGAAGGTTGCTGGGGGTGGCAAGGGGGGCTAGGGGGTGTAGCAGGGGCTTGGGTGGCGGGGTTGGGCTAGTGGTGGAAAGTTGGGCTGGGTTGGTGTGAAAGGGTTGGGCTAGGTGGGTGCAAGGTTGGGCTAGGTGGTTAGAAAGGTTGGCTAGGTGGTGAAAAGGGGGGTGGGGGTGGTGGGGGGGGAAAGGGGGTGGGGGTGGGGGGTTGGGGGGGTTTTGGCAAGGTTGGGCTAGGGGTTTTTTAAAATTTGGGGGGGGGTTAAAGGGGGGGGGTGAAAAGGTTGGCTAGGTGTGTGCAATTGGGGGGTGGTGTAGCAAGGTTGGGCAGGGGGTTAGGGGGTTGGGCTAGGGGGTGTAAAAAGGTTGGCTATTTGGGTAGCAAGGGGGGGGAAGTGTGTAGCGGGTTGGGCTAGGTGGTGTAGCAAGGTTGGGGGGGGTGTGGAAGGTTGGGCGGGGGTGTGAAAGGTTGGGCTGGGGGTGTGGGAAGGGGCAGTGGGAGCAATTTTGGCTAGGGGGTGTACAAGGGGGGGTAGGTGGTGTACAAGGGGGTTGGTGGGGGGGGGGGGTTTGGGAAAGGGGTTTGGATGGTTTGGGTAGAAAGGGTTGGGCTAGGGGGTGAAAAAAAGGGTTGGCTATTTGGTGAAGAAAGGTTGGGAAGGGGTTTTAAGGGGGTTTGGGGTTGGGTGGGGGGGGGGGGGGGGGGTTTTGGAAATTGGCTGGTGGGTGGGTTGGGCTAGGTGGGTGTAGAAAGGGTTTGGGGGGGGGTTTTGGGGTTGGCTAGGTGGTGTAGAAGGTTGGGCTAGGGGGGTTTGAAGGGGAAGGGGGGAAAATTTGGGCGGGGGTTGAAATTTTTGGGGAGGGGCAGGTTGGGGGTGGTGGTGGGGAAGGGGGGTGGGGTTTTTCAAGGGGGGGGGGTTTTTTGGGAAAGGTTTAGGTTAAAAAAGGGGGGGTTTTTTTGGGAAGGTGGGTTTTTGGGGGGGTTTTTGGGGAAGGTTGGGCAGGTGGGTAGCAAGGGGGCTAGGGTACAAGGTTGGGAGGGGTGTGGGGGGTGGTGGGGGTTGGGAAGGTGGTTTTAGCAAGGTTGGGTAGGGGGTTCAAGGTTGGGGTGGTGTAGCAAGGGGGTAGGGGGGTTTAGCAAGGGGGAAGGTGGTGTAAAGGGGGCAAGGGGGGAGGAGTGGGGGTTGGGAAAAGGGGGGGTTGGGGGGGTTTGGGCAAGGTGGGAAAGGGTTGGGAAAGGGGGTTAGGGGGTTTTTGGGCAGGTTTTTGCAAGGGGTTGGGGGGGGGTTTGTTAAGGGTTGGGCAGGGGGTGTACAAGGTTGGGAGGTGGTGTAGCAATTTTGGGCTAGGTGTGTGGGTTTGGGCAGGTGGGTAGCAAGTTGGGCTAGGGGGGTTAGCAAGGTTTTTTGGGGTGGTTTGGGTTGGGGGGGAAAGGGGGGGGGTTTTTTGGAAAGGTTTTGGGCTAGGGGGGGTTTTGGGGGGGGGGTTGAAGGGGGGGCTAGGTGGGTAGCGGGGTTGGTGGAAAAGGGTTTTTTTGGTGGGGAAGGGGGCTAGGGGTGTAGAAAGGGTTTTTTTTTTAGGGGTGGGGTTTGGGAAAGGTGGGGGGGGGGGGAAAAGGGTTTGGCAAGGTTGGGGGTTGGGAAGGTTCAGGTGGGGTGGGGGGAAGGGGGGGGGTTTTTTGGGCGGTGGGGGGGGAAAGCGGTTGGGTGGTGTGGCAATTGGGCTAGGTGGTTTAGAAAAGGTTGGGCTAGGGGTTACAAGGTTGGGCGGGTGTAGCAAGTTGGAGGTGGGTAAAAAAAGGTGGGGGGGGGGAAAGTGTGGGGGTTTTTGGGCTTTTAAGGTTTTGGGGGGTGTGAAAGGTTGGGTAGGGGGGGGGGGTTGGGGGGTTGGGCTTGGGGGGGGGGGGGTTTTTGGGCGGGTGGGGGGGGGGGGCAGGTTTTTTTTGGGGTTTGGGGGTTTTTTTTGGGGGTTTGGGGGTGGGGGGGGGGGGGGGGAAAGGTTGGGGAAAGGGGGGGTTTGGGGTTGGGCAAGGGGGGAAAGGTTGGGGGGTTTGGCGGTTGGGGGGGGGTTTTTCGGGGGGGGTGGGGCAGGGGAAAGGGGTTGGGGGTGGGGGGAGGGGTTGGGGGGGGTACAAGGTTGGTGGGTGGTGTAGCAAGTGGGTGGGTTTGGTGGGTTGGGTTGGGGGGGTTTGGCAAGGTTGGCGGGTTTTGGAGGGTTGGGTGGTGGTTTGGGGGGGTAGGGGGGTGGTGGGGCAAGGGGTATTTTTGGGGGGCGGGTTGGGGGGGTTTTTGGGAATTTTAAAAAAATTCAAACCCCCAATTAAAAAAAAAAAACAAATTTCTTTTTTTTTTTTTTGTTGGGCAAGGGGGGTGGTTGGGTTGGGCAGGGTTTGGCGGGTGGGTGGTGGGGGGGGGGGTTGGGTTGGGCAGGTTTGGGAAAGGTTGGGAAGGGGGGGGGAAAGGTTGGGGAAAGGGGGGGGGGTTTTGGGGGGGTTTGGGGTTGGGGGTGGGTGGGTTGGGCTAGGTGGTAGAAAGGGTTTGGGGCTAGGTGGTGTGCAATTTTGGGGAGGGGTGTAAAGGTGGGTTGGTGGGAGGGGGGTGGTGGTGGGGGGTTGGGTGGTGGAGGGGGAAGGGGTGTAGAAAGGGGCAGGTGGTGTGCAAGGTTGGTAGGATTTGGGGGTTGGGCAGGGGTGTAGCAATTTGGGCTAGGGGGGGGAAAGGGGGGTTTTGGGGGGGGGGGGGTGGAAAGGGTTTTGGCTAGGTTGTAAAAGGGTTGGCTAGGTGGGTCAAGGTTGGGCAGGGGGTGGAAAGGGGGGTTTGGGGGGAAAGGGGGAGGGGTGGCGGGTTTTTGGGGGGGGGAAAAGGTTGGGGGGTGTACAAGTTGGGCTAGGTGGTGTAGCAAGGGGGGCAGGGGGTGTAGCAAGGTTGGGCAAGGTGGTGTAAAAGGTTGGGAAGGTGGGGGAAAGGTTTGGGGGTGGTGGTGTAGAAAGGGTTGGGCTAGGTGGTTGGAAAGGGTTTTGGGCTAGGGGGGTGTGCAAGTTGGGCTGGGGTTTGGTGGGCAAGGTGGTGAGGTGGGGGGGAAAGTTTGGGAAGGGGGGGGAAAGGGGGGGGGTTTGGGGGGGGTTTGGGAGGGGGTGGGGGGGGGAGGGGGTGGTTGGGGGTGGGGGGGGTTTGGGGGTTTTGGGGTTGGGGGGGTGTGAAGGTTGGGCTAGGGGGTTTTGAAAGGTTTGGGTTTGGGGTGTAAAGGGGTTGGTTTGGTGGGTGCGGGTTGGGGTGGTGTAGAAAAGGTTGGGCTGGGTGGTGTGAAAATGGGGGGTGGGGGTTGGGCAAGGTGGGGAAGAAGGGGTTGGGGGGTGGGGGGGGTGGGGGTTTTGGGGGAAGGGGGGGTTTGTGCAAGGTTGGTAGGTGGTGTAAAAATTTGGGCTAGGTGGTGTGCAAGGTTGGCTAGGTGGTGTGAAGGGGTGGCTTTGGTAAGGGGGGGGGGGTTTTGGGGGCTAGGGGTGTGAAGGTTGGGTAGGGGTGTGGCAAGGGGGGTAGGTGGTGTCAAGGTTGGGCTGGGTTTAAAGCAAGGTTGGTAGGTGGTGTAGAATTTGGGGCTAGTTGGGGAAGGGGTGGGTTGGGGAAAGGTTGGGTAGGTGGTGGAAAAGGTTGGGCGGGGGTTTTTGGGTTGGTGGGTTAGGGGTTGGGTTTAAATTTGGGGGGGGGAAAAGTTGGGGGTGGTGTAGAAGGTTGGTAGGGTGGGGAAAAGGTTGGGGCTAGGGGGTGTGGGGGTTGGGCTAGGTGTGAGAAAGGTTGGGAGGTGGTGTGAATTTGGGTTTGGGTTTTAAGGGTTGGGCTTTGGGGGTGAAAGGGTTTGGGCTAGGGGGTGTGCAAGGTTGGGCTAGGGGTGTGCAAGGTGGGCTGGTGGTGTGCGGGGGGTTTTGGGTTTAGGGTTGGGGTTTTGGCTTGGCTGGTGGTGTGCAAGGTTGGCTAGGTGGGTAGCAATTTTGGGCTAGGGGGTTTTACAATTTTGGGTAGGGGGGTGTAGCAAGGTTGGCTAGGTTGTCAAGGTTGGGTTTGGGTGTAGAAATTTTTGGGTGGTGTTAAAGGCGGGGGGTTTTTGGGGTGGGCTGGTTTTTAGCAAGGTTGGCTAGGTGTGTAGGGTGAGCAAGTTGGGGGGGAAGTTGGGCAGGTGGTTTTGCGGGTTTGGAAAGGTGGTGAAGCAATTTTGGGGCAAAGTTTGTGGGGGTTTTTTGGTGGTTTTTGAGGTTGGGCTGGGTTTGTGGGGCAAGGTTGGGCTGGGTTTGTGGGGGGGGGGGGGGGCTGGGTGTGTAGCGGGTTGGGCAGGGGTGTAGAAAGGGTTTGGGGCAGGTGGTGTAAAGGTTGGGCGGGGGTGTAGAAAGGGTTGGGTAGGTGGTTAGAAAGGGTTGGTAGGGGGTGTAGCAAGGTTGGCTGGTGGGTGAAAATTGGGCTAGGGGTGTGCGGGTTTGGGTGGGTGGTGTAAAAGGGTTTGGGGCTGGGTGGGTGAAAGGGTTGGCTGGTGGTGTAGCAAGGTTGGGGGGTTGTAGAAGGTTGGGTAGTGGTGTGCAAGGGGCTAGTGGGTAGAAAGGGTTGGGGCTAGGTGGTGTGCAAGGGGGCGGGGGGAAAAGGGGTTTGGGGTGGGTGGTTAGAAATTTGGGGCTAGGGTGTAGCAATTTTTAGGTGGTGTAGAAAGGTTGGCTAGGGTGTGCGGGGGGGGGTTTTGGGGGGGGGGGTTTTAAATTTGGGGGGGGTGGGGTTGGCTTTTGGGGAGGTGGGGGGGTTAGCAAGGTTGGCAGGGGGTGTAGCAATTGGCAGGTGGTGTAGAAAGGGTTGGGCAAGGGGGTTTTAAAGGGTTGGGTAGGGTTAGAAAGGGTTTGGGGGCTGGTGGGTACAATTTTTGGGCTGGGTGAGAAGGTTGGCTGGTGGTGTAAAAAAAGGGGGGGGGGGGGGTTGGAAGTTGGGCTTGGGGGGTAGCAAGGTTGGGAGGTGGTTTTAGCGGTTGGCAGTGGGGGGGGGGGGCGGGTTTGGGGGGGGAGGTTGGGCTTGGGGTGGGGGGGGGTGGGGGGGGGGTTGGCAGGGGGTTTGGGTTGGCGGGTTTTTTGGGGGTTTTTTGGGGGGGTTTTTTGGGGGGTTGGGGGCAAGTCTTTTTGAAGGGGGGGCGGTTGTGTGAAAGGTTTGGGGGGGTTTTGGGGGGTG
>NC_069427.1:845489-867266 GCF_026875155.1 Cherax quadricarinatus
TTACACACTGAATGTCCCACTTTAAAATATTACTACACTAAACTGCCACACGATTCCAAATATTACCAATCTGCGCACACGTTCCCAATTTTTAAACCAACTGTCCCCATTCCAATACTCAGAACTCTAACTTTTCCCATTTTAATAAAGTAACTTCTCAAATCCAATATCAACAAAGTAAATTTTTAAACCAAAAAAAAGTCCCCTTTCCACGATTCAAAAATTAAACCAACTAATTTGGGGAAAATTACAATTTTACTACAGTAAGGGACACATACCAATTACAAACTGAACCTCCACAGTTTACCAATATTACTACAACAACTCCGCACACGATTACAAAATACACACTGAACTTCGAACATTACCAATATTACTACAATAACTGTCGCACACATTACAAATTACTACACAGAACTGTCCACACGATTACCAATATTACTCAATAAACGTCACACACGATTACCAATATTACTACATAACTGTCAGCCACGATTACCAAAATACTACAAGACTGTCGCACACGATTACCAATATTACTACAGAACTGTCACACACGATTACCAATATTACTACAACTACTGTCGCACACGATTACCAATATTTAGCAAAACAGTTTTTCGTCAATTCGAAGTGAGCTCAGGCACTCTTACCTTCTTTACTTATAGTTAAAAGATAGACAACATTACTACAAAATGTAATAACAAATCAGGGAACGGGTGGAGTTTGAACCCATGGCGAGGGAGTCAAACTCCACCACTCCTGATATAACCAACATTCATTAATATGTGCATTTAATTAGTGAATACTTTACAGGGAGTGAGCAGCAGCCAGTGAACACAGCAGGCAGACTGTTGGTGGCAGCAACGTGGCTGGTGGCATGGTTCTAGGGCAGCCTACATGGCAACCTACAGCTTTCCTCTCTATTCCTCGCATTGAGAAATTACCGCAGACTGTCAGGGAAATGATTGACATGGGTTACTGTCTCTCTGTCAGCTATGGTTACTCTCAGTATGAAAAACTGAAGGTAATAACACCTCGAACTTCATGTGTGTAATTCAGCCTTGATATTAAACTCGGAATATTACAAATGTTATTGAGTCAAAAGAAAAGAAATATCTTGAAGGACAATAGAAATAATATAAAGTAAATGGCTATGAAATTTTCCCTTTTAAATTAATGTCCTCTTTAAAAAATGCAAGACCAGAGTACAACAAAACTTGACTATAAGGAAGATAATATTTGTTGTACTCAAGGTAGACCACAGTCTACCTGGAGTCTACCTGGAAGGTGTTCCAGGGCTCAGCGCCCCCTCGGCCCGGTCTATGACTAGGTCTCCAGGTGGATCAGAGCCTGATCAACCCGGCTGTTACTGCTGGCAGCACGCAGTCCATCGTATAAACTACAGCCCGGCTGATCTGCTACTGACTTAAGGAATTTATCCAGTACCCTCTTGAGGACAGTCAGGTGTCTATTGGTAATCTCCCTTACGTATGACGGGGAGCTGTTGAAAAATCTTAGACCCCTTACACTTATTGTGATTATCAGTGTGTACTCACAGCATCCCTGGAGGTATGTTGCACTGTCTGCAGTATTTTACTTTAGCCGGGAGTATTTTCAGTGTGCAAAATTGGGACAAATTCCTCTAACATTTTCCAGATGTAAATTATGATGCTCATGTCTCTCCTGTATTCTAAGATGAAGGGACTTTAAACGTTCCCAGTAATTAAGGTGTTGGAGATTGTACGTACAGTGAAAATTCTCTGAACATTCTCCAGATCTGCAACTTCGCCTGGCTTGAAAAGGGCGGTTAGTGCTGGAGTTTACCTGGAGAGAGTTCGTGGGTCAAGCCACCCGCGCCCCGGTCTGTGACAGGCCTCCTGGTGGACACGCATGATCAAAGGCTGTTGCTGCTGGTGCACGCAAATCCAAGTACGAGCCACAGCCGGTGTGAAGTATTCAAGCTAGAGTGAGCTAAGTGACTAAGAGGATCATCACGTCTTAGCATCCCTTGCTTTGAGGTTTACTACGAAACCTGATGACTCGGTAGGGGGTGACAGCATCCCGCAGTGAGAAAGCAGGGGTGTCATGGAGTTACATTAGACGTAAGTGGCGATAATCGTAGGGGATGCTACAGGACCCCGTTCAACTACGTCCAGCATACATATGTAGGAATTTCCTAATAGACTCGGATTGTTTTCTAGAGGGGATTGTAACAACACTAGTTCGGTATCTAACAGCGGGCTAAGTGTGATTCAAGCGTTGGATTCATAGGCCAGCAGTAATGCCTGGTTGATCAGGACCTGATCCGCTTGATCCAGGGACAGGGTAAACCTGCGGGGCGTTGATCTGAAACCCCTCAGGATATATAGATATCTATGTAACATTTTCCTCTCGTAGTTGTGATAACATTGCGTGTATCTTAGGTAGTGTCCTGAAATAAAATACAAGTTCCTCAATTAGTTTGTTGCTCTATGTGTGTTCAGAATGTTTTATATGAGCGGTTCCTCTCTTTTATTTCTTGGTACATCTCTATCAATAACTGAATTTTTTCCTCTTCGAGCCTATATCTATTTTCTGCAGCCAATATGTGTGCTCACAATTAGACATCATGCTAATTTGTTATCGTTTGCAAAGGGATTGATGCTGTGGTTCACATCTCTGTCTATGGTCTGATATGATGCTGTGGTTCACATCTCTGTCTATGTCTGATATGATGCTTGGTTCATATTCTCTGTCTGTCTGATATGATGCTGTGGTTCACATTTCTATGTATGATATGATGTGTGGTTCACATTTCTGTCTATTGTCTGATTGATGCTTGGGTTTCACATCTCTGTCAATGTCTGATATAATATTAGGAAAAGGGATAGGGAGCAAATACAGTTGCTGTATTGTGTACAATAGATGTATAACTGTAGCAGCTGTGGACTGAACTCTGTGTAAATATGATCTTTGTGTTCTTTTGGTTTACAGAGTTAAAGATCTATTGCCAGGTTACCAGTTATGACTTAAGAGTGAGTTTAGTTCGCTGTTACAGCATGATAGCACATGTCGAGGCTTTTGGATACTCATGTGTAAATACATCGGCATTCTGTTTAGCGTCAGAGAATCCAAGACCAGTTAATGAGGTCTAATAGTTGTTGGAGGCAGGAGCGGACCTGTTTAAAAGACATGTTGCCTGGGGTTGTGCCAATCATTTGTGTGCAAGTGGGTGGCGGATCTTGCTTCATAAAGCATTCAAGATCTTTGTGATGTGGGACGTTATTGATGTCTGTTGAAATGCTTTGCATTCGCTTTACCTTTGTGGAGTAGGGCTATGTATGTTGTTTTTAGTGCTTGTGTGACGACAACTCCCCTCCCCTCCCCCCCTCCCCGTCCCCTTCCCCCCATCACTATCCCTACCTTCCCCACCCCCTCCCCTTCCCCTCCCCCTCCCACTCCCTCCCCCTCTGGGAATGGAATCCTTTCCAGAGAGTAGTCAATTTTCAAATAGCTGTTCTTTGAGCTGGTTGGAAAGTTGCATTGGTGTTATATACGAGTCCAATGACTTATATACAGTCACAATGATTATAATACATTCACAATGACTCTATACAGTACAATGTCATATATACAGTCCACAATGTTTATATACAGTCACACTGACTGATATCAGTCCACAATGACTTAAATAAGTTCACAAATGATTATATACAGTTCACATGACTTATATTACAGTCACAATGATTCATATACAGTCACAATGACTTATATACAGTCACATGTCTTATATACAGTACAATGTCTATATACAGTCACAATGACTTATATACATTCACAATGACTTATTTCAGTCACAATGGATCTTAAATAAGTCAAATGACTTATATACATAGTCACAATGACTTATATACAAGTACACATTGACTTTATATAACAGTCACATGAATTAATACAGTTCATATGTCTTATATACAGTCACAATGTCTTATATACAGTAACAAGATTATATCCAGTCACAATTACTTATATACAGTCAAATGACATATATACAGTCACTATGATTATATACAGTCACAATGACTTATATACAGTAACAATGCTTAAATACAGTTAACAATGACTTATATACACGTCCAAAGATTTATACGTCACAATGTTTAAACAGTCACAATGTCTTAAATACAGTTCACAATGACTTATAACATACAAGTCACAATGTCTTATATACAGTAACAATGTCTTAATACTGTCACAATGTCTTATTATACAGTCACAATGGATTATATACAGTCACTTTGACTATATACAGTACAATGACTTCTATACAGTCACAATGACTTATATACAGTCACAATGATTTTGCAAGTCACAATGTATTTATACAGTACAAGGTTATATCAGTCACAATGATTAATACAGCACAATGACTTATTATACAGACACAATGACGTATATAACAGTCCAATGACTTATATACAGTCACAATGATCTTTATATACTGTCACTCATGTCTTATTATACAGTCACAAAGTCTTAGATACAGTCACAATGACTTATATACAGTCACAATGACTTCTATCAGTACAATGACTTATATACAGTCACAATGACTTATATACAGTCACAATGACTTATATACAGTCACAATGACTTATATACAGTCACAATGTCTTATATACAGTCACAATGACTTATATACAGTCACAATGACTTATATACAGTCACAATGACTTATATACAGTCACAATGTCTTATATACAGTCACAATGTCTTATATACAGTCACAATGTCTTATATACAGTCACAATGACTTATATACAGTCACAATGTCTTATATACAGTCACAATGATTATAATACAGTTCACAATGACTTATATACAGTCACAAGTCTTAATTATACAGGTCACATGTCTTATATACAGTCACAATGTTTATATACCGTCACACTGTTACTATACAGTCAAATGACTTATATACAGTCACAATGACTTATATACAGTCACAATGTCTTATGTTACAAAAAACGAGATTCTAAAAGCTTAGAGATCTCCAGTGAATACTAGAAAGGACTGCCCTTCTAGCATCCAGCCTGTTACTGGGTTTTCGTAACAAGTAGTCAGTATCCTTGTCCAATTATACATTAAAAATTCAGTTTAGGTTCAATTAGTGCGTTAGGATTACAATGGTATAGCTACAAAATAGAGAAATTAAAATTTAAAAATTTATTAAGTAGTAGTTGTCTAGAGGTTATATTATCAAATTAATTAAATACAGCAATCAAAATAAAAATCAATCTCTCGATTTCAATATTCTTGTGCTGATGCCACATATCACATTTATAATTCTTAAGTACCGTCAGGTACATTAACATTTAATAAGATATTACCCAAATATATACAAGAGTGTGTATGCGTGTAAGTGCTTTAAGTAGTTATCTATGTCTCAAGACTCGAATAAGACTTAAAAAAGTGACTCGACAAAGTCCTCAAATAAAAACTTCTTGACCCGACAGGCACAGAACAGTTGCTTGAAACAAAGAATGCTAAGCCCAATAGCCAATGCATATAAGCGAAGCGACACAGCATCAGGAACAAGAGAGATATATACGACCACTAAGTAGGGTCCATCTGAGATCCTCACAAAAAGTTACAAAACTCCATAATACTGAATCTTTGTTCAGCATAGGTTGTAAAACTGTGACTGTGAAAAACACAGGAACCAGTACAAAATTAGGTTCAGAAGCTATGATGAGGACCTGAGATGTCAGAGTGTCTAAGTGACACACAAAACTCAGTACAACGTCGAAAATCACTAATCTTTTCAATGTTCTGAGAAACCGATTTTACAGACTAACAAGAATAATGAGACAGACAATCTGTCCAACCAGCAAGCGGAGTTCCCGCAGATGTCGAAGACAATTGTCAACAACAGCGAGCTCAGAGACTGACTACTTCACGGAGGTGAGGACACCCCCCACGTCACGTGATTGCTACGTGGACATGCAGTCAGGAAGCCGCGTATAACGAGCGAACAAGCGATAATTTACAGTAGTTTGACAATCAGGACATAACTGAGCCAACATAATTGTAATCCCACAAACATAAGAAAAAACCTGAAAATAAAATATAACAGTCAAATAATATATAGTCATTACAATTTACGATTTAGCTTTATCGAAATATAAGCACTATAAATTAAATGAAAGTATTTATAATTAACATACATCATATTGTAACCCATTCAGGGTTGAAACACCCCCCCCAACCGACAGAGGGTCGCTCTAGGAGTGCCATGAATGTCTTTCACTTTATTTCAGGTTCTCATATCAATATTATCAAAAATAAAATATTAAGAGTCTCTCTTGTGCAGACCTATACAATTTCACAGCCGTCTAGTCATAGGAAATGTCCCTGTACTTGGGCCGTAAACGATCGATTCTGTATACTCGTGGTTATGTACTCAGGGTAGAGGACAGGGATAGCGCTGTCGAAGAGGAACGTTGAGGCTCGTCATAATGAGGAGACTGCATTCCACTCTTTAGTTGTGATTTGTGGAATGGGAGGCAGTACGAACATCTGATATGAAACAGCTAAGTGTGTAGTGGGGGGAGGGGGAGGTTTGCGACCAGGACAGTGTTACGTCACGCAAGTAAATCTCCCGCACCACATACTCATCAACCACTCAGTTGTTCTCAAAAACAATAATGTGAAATATATAAATATAATATAGGCATGATATGAGTTTTTTTAAGTTAATATGGGGGCATGGCGGGATTAGTTACTATATGCAATTTGACAATAGCAATTAACCAAAAGGTAGTTGGGATAAATTACGTTAATTTATGCTAATTGATAATTATTAAGGACGAGACAGAGCGTAAGCAATTACATTACAATGACCACTTATGTGTTTTTATATTATAGATAAGGTTGGAATCTGAGGGCCCTCCTATGTTCTAGCATTTTTATTTTATCGTATATATATAAGTGAGTGGATTGTGGTCAGAAAAAACGTTAATTTTAAATGGGAAGAGCCAAACATACACGTCAAAATGTTCCAAGGACACCACAAGAGCTAGAGATCTTTTCTCAATGTGTAATTTTTCTGGTTCGTTTAAGCTTAGAAGAATTAGTCAAATAAGGAGGAGAATATAGTGGATATGACTGTTGGAGAGCACAGCACCCAATGAATAGCCACTCGCATTATATGTAAAAAGAGGAAGATTGAATTAGACTTTTAACCACAGGAGCAGGGGATAGCAAGGTACCAATTTAGAACGAGTCTGAACAATTAGTAGGTGAACTGACTGTGTAATTAGTAAGTCGTGAGAGGAAGTGCCAATCAGAGAAAAGTTTGCAGACCTGCGATAATATACTGCATACAGGAATCTCTGTTAACTTTTATTCTGTGGCATGGAACTAGAAATAGCACGACCTTAGCTATAGAGCTACCTACTGGCGATACAAAAGCTAGATAGGTAATTGGCTTTACCAAAACTACTTTTGCTAAGTTGACTTGAAGTAGTAGTGCGCCGTTCTCAAACAATGCTCAGAGACGGTCAAGTGCTGTTCCCCATCGTCACTGTATACCACTAAGGTCGTCAAGTAGGCGCCTATCCTTCTAAGGTTGGGGGTCAAATCGTTCATTATACTTTGGAATGAAGAAGCCGCAGAACATAGGCCGAAGGGGGTGACGAGGTAGATAAACAATCCATCTTGAACAGTAAAAGCAGATATTTCTTGAGCACGATTCAGTAAGCGGACTGATAATAGGCCTGTAAGAGATCTAAACGGCTGACAAATGGGCTCCTGACACACGGTTCATATAGGTCGCAAGCGAGGTAGAGGATAAACATCAGGAAGGTTGACAGAGTTACTTTTGTATCAGTGCAAGCCTGAAACTACCGTAGGTTTAGGCACTAATACAGGGAGCTGCCATGGTTTACTGCGCTCAATAGTGTGAGCTACAGGAAAATCAATTTCTACAAGTTTATGCTCGTTGGACTCATTTATATGGTGATTGTTAAGGGTGATGTCCTGTACATTCAACGTATGTCAACAGAGTACAACGAAGGAACATCACCGAACAATTCAGGGAAATGCAAATCTGTTTTTAACAACCCAGCTATATCATCCCAAGGTTACTAAGAATGTTCTAGTGGATTTAGAGTACAGAATTTTACTAAACGCACCTTCTTACCTCAAGAGATGAAGGTAGATGACGTATTTTCTCTGTTAGGAGAAAGAATAGAAGTAGTAGGTAGAGGACTAAGCGTAGTAAGCTTAGTGGTTAATGGTAATGATTAGATTCTTTTTCCAGGTTACGTAAAAATAATTTACGCGTAAGCATTTTCATACTCCAGGGGACCATATACATTGCTTGTAGAGATGACCTGGGATATAATTCGAGATACTTATCTCTGCTTTAAAAGGAGACGAGAGTAGACAGCCGCTTGTCATAATGTTGCTTCATTCTGTTGGGTGAAATAGGTTAATCGAAGCTAGAGACTCTAGGGTGTCAAATGTTGCTGCATTAATGGAAGGGGGTGACGTATAATGATGGATTTGATTTTCTGTCCACAGTACTATTAACACTGCGAGAGGAAGCACTTGTGTCCGAATAATAGTTAACCGGATAAACCGAGACTTTCTAGTCACTTTCTTCATAGCTAACAGAAGAAAGTATACCATAACCATCTCTAGAAAAATGTTTCACAATAATGCTCCATCATGGATTCAGGTCTGATGAATCTCTCTAGAGCCCTTGTGGAATGTGGATTGGATAATGGTATGAAAGTACAGACTTAATGCTAGGTGGAAAATGTCTTTCGAAAGATCAAGAAGTGAAAATAAGCTACTGATCTGATTGTATTTTCTCGGTGGCAATCCAAAGGGAGAGAAAATTTCATCAACGCTCTACAATAGCACGAGCATTAATTTTTTTCATAGGAAATAGTTGGGATAGGTGTTGCAGCGTCCATAATGTAATTAAAGTATTGTTTATTAGTTTGGTTCTAGGCATAGGAACAACACAATCAAACATAAGAGTGAGAATTGGTTCACCATGCACGGTGATTGGAATGAGAGGGAGGTGGAGGTGTGAGTGCTTGGCTTGCCTGACACTTGACACAACTGGCAAGTGACATGATCAGTATGTTTCTTCTCTTTGGGCAGTAACTGTTTTGCCAGTTTACGAGAGTTCTTGAAACCAAAATTTCTCCTATGGGACTATTGTGAGCAAAATCAATGGCTTGTACACGAAAATATAAATGGTAATTCGAGAGGTTGATGTGGTGGAAACCCATCGTGACACATTACATGTATTTTTCTTCCATCAGTAACCGTTATTAATAGTAATCAATTAGAGAGTCTTTGCTTCATCTCAGAAACTGACTATATCTATCAGTTTTCCAGTGATGATCAACAATTGACCTTGATTTAAATTCATGGTTAGAAATTTACGTCAGTTGTTGTTTGATCGGTTGAGCCGGGGGAGTCAGTGTAAAGATCCTGGGCGCAGGCGACATAAACTAATATTTAACCCAATTCATGTCATAAAAATCAAACAGGAGCAAGGATGGTTGTTGTATCTTTGACATACTTTAGTATTGCGCTGAGAGGAATAATATAGGTTTTCTCTACAAGTTCAATGGCATAATTATACTCATAGTTATAATCAATCACAGTGGATCTTCAAAACAGCTGAAGGATATCGTACCCTATCAAAAGTCCACTGACCTGATGGAAATTACACATGGTATAAACACTGAAATTAACCAGTATATTTAGCTTGTTTTCATATAAACATTGTGCAGAGGAATATATACAGGGTTCATAGGCTTCTAACAAAAATCTATCTGCATAGGTATGTCGTTATGGGAGTAATTTCTTTAATACTGAGATAATGCCAGTGTATCATGAAAAGAAATTATTCATTTAGATGTGATTCGTCAAATCCTATTTTCTTCGAAAAGTAAGGCAAACGCTGACGAATCTTTTCGTAGATATAAATATGACGTAGACATCTATCCTGAGTCAATTATCTAAACAGGAGGATATAGAGGCATTGCAGGCTTTTGGAGTCTTTGTTATTGCTCGGAATGCGGTACGATTGAGTGGGGGCGCCAGCGACGACTGTTTTCGTATCTTTTCTAACTTTAGACTATTTAGTATTGACCTTTTCAGTTACAATAGGATACATTGAACTTTCTTCTTGTCGATCTAGTTATTGTAATCAGAGAGACAGATTAGAATGTGAGTTTCTGGTAAAGTTACGAGAAAGTTAGAGAGATGTAATCAGGCCGGCAGAGAGCTGATTTTAGGATGCCAATTTAGGCAATTTATATTTACTTGTTTCTTGTGTTTTAGTATGTAAAGTAGTGAGAATTAGTAATTTTTGCTACTGTGCAGTTAGATATCTGAGGTAGTATGATCGATCAGATTTTTCTTGTATGTCAGCAGACATACAGGTTGTTAACTCTTCGTGTACGTTAGTAAAAAACTGAACAAGGCTGTCGTAGGGTTGGTACATTGCAGCTTAGAACCATCTCTCAAATGCAACTTTTTTCTCACGAGCAAATAACACAAGTTTGATTTGTCGTGTTGAAACGTACGAAATGCTCTTTGATAACATACAGGTAACAAGGAACTATGTCTCTAGAATAGTTGTTTTACAGCGTCATAACAAATGTATTAGCAAAGGTTAAGGCTGCAGGACAGGTTTGAGCTTTCTGTCAAACGCAGTTTAATGCAGATTGTATGCAATGCATTTCCGTGGGGCGTGCATAGCACGAGCTGGTTCTCAACACATCAAAATAGGTGTCAAAGTCATTAAAATAACTTAGGAAAAAAAACCCAATAAAAAAAGGGGGGATGCAGCTTTTGCACATTAAATGTGTCTTGTGTTAAAGTACTGTTGTATAAGGCGACCATTTTTTTGGAAATCTTTTCGTTCAAACTTCTGTGCTCCATTTGAGCAGTCTGCACTTTTAATGAGGCGTTCAAACCTCTCAAATTTCTGAGAGATAGGGACCAGTGGGTAATGGAGGAGTAGGAAATTACATGGTTGGACGGTCCTTAGGTGGACACTTGTCAGCGTCTCTAGAAGTCTAGATTGGTTAGGGATAAGTAAAATAAGGGTGTATCATACATGTACTAGTATGTAGGCGTGTTTATACTAACAGCTATATCTGTACTATAGTGTCGTGAGGAAGGCGCGAGCGAGAACAGATGATCTCATAGGTCTGACTAGGTCACTTTGCTTCTAGTTGTTCTTTCCTTCATAATACGAGTAATATTATAATGTGACATAGGCTTTCTGAAATTGAACTATACAGAATCTTGTATGAGAGGTAAACAATATATATTTAATTAAAGCTCTGACAGTTTCTTGCGGTTGTATTCTGTTATTACGTTCACACGATATAAATGGCTACTTGCAACAACGTCTGATTATTAATGTCTCAACTCAGAAAAAGTCAGGTATCAATTAACTGTTGCACTTTGGCTACATAGAAATAATTTTACTAGAGAGAGGATATGGAAATAAAATTCCTAAAAAATAGGTTTTTTAGTGTTGGTTGTCTTGAGTAGAATTCATAAAAGTATTTCCATTCCTTGGATCAAGAGACTCAGGGCAGGAACATACTCCACTGTATGTTGTAGCAAGCTAATAAAGTTTAATTAGGAAATTACTCAATGTTTGATATAGATTCACTCGTATGTCAAATGGACAATTTCTCAAACCACTTGGATAAGAGCCCCGGACAGGCCCCTTTGTTACAAAAAACGCGATTATAAAAGCTTAGAGATCTCAGTGAATACTAGAAAGGACTGCTTCTGCATCCAGTGTTACTGGGTTTTCGTAACAAGTTGATATTATCCCATATTGGTCAATTATCCATTAAATTCAGTATGGTACAATAGTCTTTAGGATTACAACTGGTAGGCATATATAAATAGAGAAATTACATTTAATAAATTTATTAGTAGTAAGTTGTTAGAGGATAATATCAAATTAACATTAACTCAAGCAATCAACATAAAATCAATCTTGGAGTTCATATTTTGAGCTGAAAGCACATATACATTTATTAATTCTAAGTACCGTCTGGTAACATAACAATAATAAGTATGAAAAATGTACAAGAGTGTGTTGGTTGTAAGTGCTCTTAAGAAGATAGCTATTTCAGACTGAATAGACTTAAACAAGTGAAGCAAAGGGATCCTCAAATAAACTAAACTTCGTGACGACTGGCAACCGAACAGTCTGTGCACAAACCGAAAAAAAAAAAATGCTCGCACTAGCAATGCAATAACAAGCGCAGCGACACAGGAAATCAGAAACAAGGAGATAATATAATCGACATAAGTAGGGGACATCTGCAGATCCTCAAAAAGTTACAAACTCCATAATACTGAATCTTTGTTCAGATAGGTAAACTGTGACTGTGACCAATACACCGGAACCAGTACAAAATTAGGTCAGCAGCTATGCTAAGGACTGAGCTGTTCAGATTGTCTAAAGTGACACCAACTCAGTACAACGTCGGATAATCACTAAAGTCTTTACATGTTTGGAGAACAGTGATCTACAGAATAACAGAATAATGAGACAGACATTGTCAACGCAAAGCGAGTCTCCAGCACGACTGTCAGACAGCAATCTGTCCAAACCACCAAGCGAGTCTCGCAGACTGACTATTCACGATAGGAGAGGAACCCCTCGATCAGTGATAGCTACGTGGACAATGCGCTCGAATAGGCAGAATAAGAGCGCCAATCGATTAGTACAGTAGTATTGCAATCAAGAATAAAATGAGCACATTTATGATAATCCTAACAAAATAAGCTAAATAACAATCTAAAAGTCTCAAAAAAAAATAATATAAGAATACATAACGAATTAGCTATTATGCAACATATAAGCATTTTAAAATTAACAGAAAAAGGAATAACAAAAAATACATAATAAAATTGTAACCATTTCAGGGGTTGCAAATCATTATACAGTCACAATGATTATAACAGTCAAATGATTAATATACAGTACAATGATTATACTCAGTCACATGTCTTATATACAGTACAATGACTTATATAAGTCACAATGATTATAAACGTCACAATGTCTTATATACAGTCCAAAGTCTTTAAAATACCGTCACAATGTCTTAAATACAGTCACAATGACTGATTACAGTCCAAAGACTTAATACGCACAATGTTTAATAAGTCACATGTCTTATTACAGTCCCAATGTCTTATATACAGTCAAATGTATATAATACAGTCCAAGACTTAATACAGTACCATGTTTATAACCAGTACAAGCCTAATATAAGTCACAAATGGACTTATTTACAGTCACAAAGACTTAAAACAGTCACAATGCCTTATAACAGTCACTTGTTTACTAAATCAGTCCAATGTCTTAAATCAGTAAAAGTCTTATTAAACAGTCACAATGTCTAATCAGTACAATGATTATATACAATCACAATGTCTTATATACAGTACAATGTCTTAAATACAGTCAATGAGTATATACAGACACATGCCATATAACAGTACAATGACTAAATCAAGTTCAAAGGATTATTCCAGACACAATGTTTATATACAGTCAAATAGATTATATACAGTCAAAGATTTATAGTAAAAAGTCTTTTATACAGTACACAAATTCTTATATACAGTACAAAGTTATATCCAGTCACATGATATATACGTCACAAATACATATTACAGTCACAATTTCTTATATTACAGTAATGTTAATATAAAGTAACAATGAATATATACCGTCACCAATGTCTTTCCATTCCAATTACTTATTACAGTCACAATTACTTAAATACAGTCAACAAAGTCTTAATACAGTACCAAAGACTTATTATAAGTCACAATGACTTTATCCGTCACAAGGACTTATAAACAGACACAATTATAAAATAACAGTCCAAATGTAAAATTACGTACACTGTCTGAATACAGTTCACAATGTTTATATACGACCAATGCTCTATATACCGTTCCCAATGGACTTAAATTACAGTCAAATGTCTTAATTACAGTCAAAGTCTTATATATAGTCACAAAGAACTTCTATATACAGTACATGACTTATATACAGTACAATGATTATATACAGTCACAATGACTTATAGTCCATGTCACAATGTCTTCTTACAGTCAAATGAATTTTATCCAGTCACAATGACATATTTACAGTCACAATTGTTATTATATACAGTACATGTCTTATATACAGTCACTATGATTATATACAGTCACAATGACTTTTATACGCACAATGACTTATATACAGTCACAGGTTTTATACGTCACAATTGACTTATATACAGTCGCAAATGGACTTATATACAGTCACAAAGACATATATACAGTCACAATGACTTATATACAGTCACAATGATTATATACAGTCACAATGTCTTATTATACAGGACAATTTTTTTATATCCCAGTAACAATGTTTAATACAGTCAAATGACTTAATACAGTAAATGACTTATATTACAGTCATGTTTATATTCAGTACAAAGTCTTAAATACAGTCACAATTGTATTTAGTTTTTTTTTAAAAAATATTTTTAAAAACCCAGTCACAATGTCTTATATCAGTCACAATGATTTATACAGTCACAATGACTTATATAAGTCACATGGTTTATTTCCGTCACAATGACTTATATACAGTCACAAAGAGCTTATATAGTCACTATGATTATATACAGTCACAATGACTTATATAACAGTCACAATGTTTATATACAGTCCACAAATGTCTTTTATACTGTACAATGTTTATATACAGTCACAATGTCTTATATACAGTCACAAAGAACTTTTATACAGTCCAATGTCTTATCTTACAGTCACAATGTCTATATACAGTCACAATGACTTTTATACAGTCCACAATGACTTTATACAGTCACAATGACTTTTACGTCACAAGATAATTACAGTAAATGTCTAGATAACAGTCACAAGACTTATAGACCCGTCTCAATGATTATATACAGTCCAATGTCTTATATACAGTCAAATGTCTTCATTATTTATTTTAAAATACAGTCACAAGGACTTCTATACAGTCACAATGACTTATATCAGTCACAATGTCTTATATCAGTCACAAATGTCTTATATAAGTCACAATGACTTATTACACGTCGCCAAGACTTATATACGTAACAATGACTTATATACAGTCACATTGATTATATACAGTCAAATGTTTATATACCCCCAGGGTCACAATGACTTATATACAGTCACAATGTTTATATCAGTACAATGTCTAATAAACAGTCACATGACTTATATACAGTCACAATGAATTATTACAGTCACAATGACTTATATACAGTACAATGACTTTATACAGTCACAATGACTTTATACGTCAAAGTCTTATATACAGTCAAATGGACTTAGATACAGTACAAGGTTTAAATACAGTCACAATGACTTACTTACAGTCCACAACAGACTTATATACCGTCACAATGACTTATATCAGTCACAATGTTCTTATATACAGTGTGACAATGACTATTTATACAGTCACAATGACTTATATACAGTCACAATGATTATATACGTCCACAATGACTTATATACGTACAATGATTATATACCAGTCACAATGCTTATATACGTCACAAAGATTATATACAGTCACAATGTCTTATAATACAGTCACAATGAATTATATACAGTCACAAGTCTTATATACAAGTCACAAAGGATTTTATTACAGTCACAATGACTTATATACAGTCAAATGTCTTATATACATTCACAATGATTATATACAGTCCAAATGTATTATTATACAGTCACCAATGATTATTACAGTAACAATGTCTTATATACAGTCACAATGACTTAATATCAGTCACATTGACTTAAATAAGGCAAAATGTCTTATTTTACAGTCACATGTATTATATACAGTCACAATGACTTATATACAGTCACAATGACTTATATACAGTCACAATGACTTATATACAGTCACAATGACTTATATACAGTCACAATGTCTTATATTACAGTAACAATGACTTATATAGTCACAATTGTCTTTATTTCAGTCACAATGTATTAATACAGTCACAAATGATTATATCGTCACAATGACTTATTTACAGTCACAATGATTATAACAGTCACCAATGACCTTATATACAGTCCAATGACTTATATCAGTACAATGTCTTATATACAGATCACAAATGACTTAAACAGTCACAATGTCTTATATACAGTCACATTGACTTATTTACGTCACAATGACTAATATACAGTCACAATGACGTTAAGCGTACAATGTTCTTATTTCTTTTATACAGTCACAATTGACTTATATCAGTCACAATGGACTTATATACAGTCACAATGGTCTTTATACAGTCCAATGAATTATATACAGTCACATGATTATATCCAGTCACATGTCTTATATACAGTCACACTGACTTATATACAGTCACAATGTCTTATATCAGTCACAATGACTTTATATACAGTCATCACAATGTTCTATATACAAGTCACAATGATTATTAAGTCACAATGATTATATACCGTCACAATGTCTTATATCCAGTCACAATGATAATATACCAGTACAATGTCTTTATATACAGTCACAATGATTATATACAGTCACAATGTTCTTATATACAGTCACAATGACTTATATACAGTCAAATGACTTAAATTAAAGTCAATGTTTATATCCGTCACAATGACTTATTTACAGTACAATGTCTTATATACAGTCACATTTGACTTATATACAGTCACAATGTCTTTGCTGGTGTTCAGTAACTCGGCGCAAACGAGCTAAAATTTAAAATAAGAGCACCTTTTTGTTTGTCTTCGCTCTTCACGTACAAAAGTCTTAACTTCCTCCAAGAAGCAGGATACATTATCAAAGTCTGTTGAAGCTGTGGAAGGCGGCAAAAACTTGGTTTTTTTCTTTTCATGTCCCAGGCAACTACAATGACATCGTGATGAGTGAAATTTGTTCTCAGTACAAAAGGCGTCCATTTGTTGCAGTGGGACGCACGAGCAGCAAACGAGGATCACAACAATGTCGGAAATCATTGCGATCAGCTGGTAACGAGCCACATTCTATCTTGCAGGTAACCAGAGTTTTTGTTTTCTTGCGTTTGTGTGATTTAAATTTCCTTTCAGTTAACAACTTTCTGTCGAATGTTGGTGTTTGTATCTTAATGGAGAGGAATTCAACGTGTTATGTTTGTTCTTTGGGGTGCTTGAGGTCCTCACACTATGGAATTTTGTTTTTTGTCACTACTTCCGCTAAGTTTATTTGCTCTTTTCTCACTTTCATTACGATAAAGGAAGACTTAATTTGCCCAGCAGCGCTGAAGGAAAGGCTGCACAGCAGTTGCTATAATGGGGGAATCTATTTACAAGTTCAAGTATATTAATTACTAAACAGCTTGTGGAGAATTAGACACCAGTATGCACAAGCAAGAAGCTGACTGAAAAGAGGCTTAATCGCAATGGTTGGGGAGTTTTTCAAAAAAAATTACCTATCGGTGGTTCGTCAGAAGGAACTGGGATATCCTGGCTGCATGATTAGCGTCTACATTTATAAGTTCATCGAGTATTAGGGTTCCTCTCCAGTTGTTAGTTTTGCTGTTCATATATGGAAGAAGTTGCATGATCTGTTTCTGAGTGAACTACTTGTTCTATATGAGAGTTACATACTGTTTTGAGCGTAACCTTATAGCAGTTTTTTTCTATTGAGGTGTTGGGACATCTAAACAGCTGTAGGGAGAATATGTTTATTCTCATGGGATAGAGAGATACATCTCCAGTTACTGACTAGCATAAGTGTTACATATTATTATTTTATAAATGATTGGATACTGACAAGTGATTACCGAAATACTTGTGCCTACAACAAGATAAAACAAGTGTTGCACAAGTGTTTATTCGAGATACAATGATCCTTGCCTAGAATTTTTATTTGTGAATTTTATTAATGAGGTGCATAAGAATCCGTGATCCAGATAATTGATACTCAGTGTCATTAAATATTATTGTAAATCGTTAGTTGAATAAACCCAGATTCAGAGAATGTTGTTAGAAAGTATCTGGACGCAAGTACACTTGTTAAATGATGAAATCCTTTTGCATTGGTAGGATTATTCCCATCAAATTCATTTCTTAATCAAGGTTGATGAGGCAGATGGCATAGAGCATGAAGCCAGTGATGTTGTTATGGACATACAGTGGAAAAGTCGTCGTACTCTCAGTAACTCTGTTTGGCATGCAAAGAGTACGTAACTTTATTCTGAGTTTGTAACACCCTCATTAAAAGATTCTCCCCAACCGCGAACCAGATGCTAAGGGTCGATGATGGGCCCATCGTAGATCAGTATCTAGGTTCAGCATGAGATGGTGGATCTGGCTATTGTGGAGGTGACGTGGTTACCACTCACATTTTCACCCTTGTCATTTCCATTCAAGAGCTGGTTATAGCACGGTCTGCTCTATTACCGTGGCTTGCACTAATACCTATTGCTGTACATAGTGTATATACTGTACATACTGCTGTTTATACTTGGTGAAAGATAATATAAGTCAAAGTTTTTGGCTGTGTTAATTTTGCTCCTTGACATCCAGGATAACAAACCTTTTTGTTCCTGGGTTGTAATATTGGTAATATGAGTAGTCTTGCTCCCCCTATGGGAGCCAGGAATAAAACCCCGAGGTTCTGGCAGGAGGAAAAAGATACACCACCTGACCAAACTGTCAGTCTCATGCGACAGGGTTGTTTGAAGGTGAATCGGCTTTGTTGGTGCTTGAGTTGCGAAAATCAATCTTGAGCAGACTAGGGAACAAGGAGCATATGCCAAGGAAGAATTTGATAGGGAAAAGAAAGGAGGTAGTTTTCTCAAGTTGTAAATGACTTTACTTTGCCAAAAAGCAGTACAGGCTGGGTTCCTTGTTTCACTGAGGCGGAGCCTGAACATTTTTTTGAAACTTTCGAAAACCTGGTTTGAGCCTTGAGGTGGCCTGAACAGCACTGGGGCAGTACTTTTGCAAGCTGGGGACGATAGCTTTCTTCTCGGCCAAATACCAACAGCACCCGAGGGCCTACTCTACAATTGAAAAAGATGTCCTCGCCATGGTACTGGCTGTGGAGCACTTTGTTTTTTATGTGGGCCAGATTTGCAGGTGGTCACAGTTTATAGTGACCACAACTCTCTGGTATATCTCCAAGCAATGAAGAACCACAATACGAGGCTCATGAGGTGGAGTCTCCGGCTGCACCCATATCATCTTAAAATTATCCATATAGTCGGCAAAGAAAATATGCTGCCGACTGTTTGATCCAGTCATAAAATATTTTAGGTTAGGATGTGTTAGGGACCTTGGGTAGATACTAGCTTTTTTTCCCTTTTTTGTATGTACTGTGTAATTTAATTTGTGTGGGGAATTTTTTAGTGAGGGGGATACACTGCTACCATCTGCAGGTATCTTGGACCTACTGTCTGCTGTCTCGCTCTAAGTTTAGAGTTTGGCTTTATGTCACCATTAAAGCTGAGCTCTATCTAAGAGTTGGATGGTTGAGAGGATAGGCAGTTCCATTTATACAGTGCCATGGCGGCACTTTTTGCCCATTGGAGGTGGGAAAAACCTATTCCTGAGCCCTCTTGGGGTGGAGGTGTAGCATGCAAAGAGTACATTACCTTTATTCGGCCCATGTACACACCCTCATTAAAAAGCTACCTCCTCAACTAGTGAACCAGATGCTAAGGGTTGGATGATGGGGCCCCATCGTCAGATCAGTTTCTAGGTTCAGCCAATGAGAAGGTGTATCTGGCAATTGTGGAGGTGACGTGGTTACCACTCACATTTTCACCCTTGTCATTTCCATTTGAGAGCTGGTTAAAGCAGTCTGCTCTATTACCATGGCATGCACTAATACCTATTGCTGTATATAGTGTATATAGTGTACATACTGCTGTTTACACTTAGTGAAGGATAATATAAGTCAAAGTTTTCATTTGTTTTTATATTGCTCCCTTTACACCCAGGATAACAGTCCTTTTTGTTCCTGGGTTTTAATGTTCTTGCTAAAATGATGCACTGAACTTACATGTAGTGTTGTGTTCCATGGTGGAAAGTAGAATATTTGAGGTTCATATTTAGTCTCCAGGTTTCTTTGGCTTCTGAAGTGTCAGACTTCCCAGCCAATTTAAATCCCTCATCCAAAAGCTTGACCAAGGAAAAGGCCTCACTTTCTGGGCCTCTCTGGTGCAACCTAAGTTTTTTTTGTTCAGCATCATATTAATAAAGTACATTGTTTCCTATATTTTTAAGTGAAAGGATGACTCAAATAACTTTTAATGAGTAAAAGATTTTATCATGACCTGGGTTGTAGATGAATGATTCAGAGATCCGACAAGTTGGTAAATTAGACACATGTGCAACACTGAGTTACCTGAGTTGCTATTTTGCACCATAAAATTTATATCATATATATAAAAGATCTACAATAAAAAATACTGCCTTTGTGTACAAGTGAAAATAAAGCCACAAGGTAACTCATAAATTATATGGCAATGTGTTAAAACTTAAATTATTTATTATTGTTTTTATTGCTTCATCGATATTCAAACCAGATTTTTCACTCAGCTTGAGTTTCAGGTCTGTGAATAATGTTTTCCTAAGAAAAAATATAGAAGACTGTTTTTAAACCTTATTTTTGTTGAGGTAACTGTAAGTAACTTGGTATTAGATGACAGTTCAGCAACATCAAGTGGAATTGAATATCATCTAATACTTATTTTTTAAGGC
Source organism: Cherax quadricarinatus (assembly GCF_026875155.1). NCBI lineage: Eukaryota > Metazoa > Arthropoda > Malacostraca > Decapoda > Parastacidae > Cherax > Cherax quadricarinatus. Next base: position 866,352 of record NC_069427.1, read on the forward strand.
CAGACTTTTACAGAGGGTGAACATAGTTAACATCTCTTTGCTCATAAAATAAAACAAAAATGTGACCATAATTAATGTATTAATATTCAGATCATATATAACATTGTGTAACCATTGCCTTAAATTATTAACTCTGGTTATTCTGCTTGCAGGCATCACCCATCAGAGACCACCAATACTTGTTTCAGCACGCAGTGTTCCGTCAAGACAAGGGTGTTCTTCCTGTAGATGAAGCAGTTCAGATGACTTTGACACAACGTATCTCTCTCATAGGTCAGTTCACATGATACAAAATGCACTGTATCACTCTCCTTAGACGAATTTCACTATGAATTAATCTCACACGTCAGTCCAGATGACCATCACACAGTACATAGCTTTCACATGCACTAACCTAAGAAAGAACATTGCGGTTCTTTCCTAGTACAGTCAAGTCGGCTGCCATATAATGCATTTCTCAGAGATCATTTAAAATGACTCTCACAAAGTGCGACTCTCTTAGAGAGAATCATATGACTCTTACACAGTTAACACTCACAGAAATTATTTTTCCGCAAATGACTGTCATAAGTTGCCTCTCAGAAGACCCTACACAAGATGACTTTGGCTCAGATCACTTTACTATATAACTCAAACAACCCTCTCACAGATGACCCCCACACAAATGATCCTCCCACATTTGACACACACACACAGGACTCTGTAACTCTCTCTCACACACAGTTCCATGGATGAGATAACCTTCACACAGGCCACTCAAACAGATAACAACAACGAAAACCCCCATACACAGGTAATCCTAAACAGATCAATATCCCACAGATAACTCTTTGTGAACCAAGATTAATTGGTATTATGGTAGCGGGGTTCAATGAAAAACTTCGGAGGCTTTTATTTTTTTTTTTTAAGGGGGGC
>NC_069427.1:867766-887679 GCF_026875155.1 Cherax quadricarinatus
ATGTACTTGATTGTACCCCTCAAACCTAAGTACTAATATGTCATCTTTGTACCAGCTATGTATCTTTTAAGTCTTGGTAATATTATGTAATAAAATATACGTATTGATAAAAAACAACAAAGATGGGATGTAGGGGAAGTGGAATATTTCAATGACTTCAGGAAGAAATCGAAATATTTTTCCTCGAAGCAATTTTATCTACTTCTCGGAGGGTATGTGCCCCACAATTTCCACTAGAGTTCCACTCGTCAATTTAGCTTTCATAAAAGTCCATCCACGACTGACCTTTTACTCCGTCTGGATACCTATATTCTTTATTCCTTTGCTAGTAAACACTTGCTTATTGAAGTCTTTTCTTTTTATCTTGACGATATAGCATCTTGTCCCAAGCTCATTTCTAAGGTCTTCAGGACCATTTGCCAGTTTTCCCTCAAAATATCTTGTCTGAGACACACTTCTGTGCCCTGGTTAATATTATGTCCAGGCTGAAGGTGTCCCTCAGGGTTGTGTTCTTAACACTACTCGTTTGCTACTCTTAATTGTGACCATCACTTTATGATGAGATTAAGACACATGTGCAACATCTGGGTATCTTTATTGTAGACGTTTCGCCATCCAGTGGCTTTATCAATACAAATTCTAGGACATAACTTGAAGACAGTAGAACTATGTACATAGTTCTACTGTCTTCAAGTTATGTCCTAGAATTTGTATTGATAAAGCCACTGGATGGCGAAACGTCTACAATAAAGATACCCAGATGTTGCACATGTGTCTTAATCTCATCTTGTCGGTATTATATACCATTCGTACACACCATCACTTTATGTTGATGGTTTTGCTATAGCTTGTGCAGGTCCTGACTGTCACCTCGTAGCAGTCTGTCTATAAAATGCTATTGACCGTGTGTCCCACTGGGCCATTACTCATAGGTTTAAATATTCTCTTACTCAAACGTATCAGATAATTTTACTAGACACACTGTTGTCTCTAATGCCGCATTATACCTAAATGGTTCCCTCATCCTTTAGCGAGATACGGTCAAGTTTGATCCTGGAAACCTCACATAACATCCCTGAAAGAAACTTGCCATATCCAGCTGAACCTCCTCAAGATCCTCACCTGTCTTGCTTGGGGACTTTCGTCATCATTCTGCACTAATCTTAACGAAAATACAAAATGACGACTAGCTATATTTTGCAGCCTCTCCGACACCTATTTCTAAACTTGATCTCGTTCCTCATCAGGAAATGAGTATGTGTCTAAGTGCTTTCCGTTCCTTGCTGGTCGAGAGCCTATATGCAGAGGCGAATGTTCTGCCATGCACGATCGGCGTGATGCCCATCGTCTCCCATGTTTTGTTCATGCTAATGACCTTCTACATACTCTATGAGCTCTCTGTGAAAAAACAGTATTTGATTTGTATTTCCTTTACCAAATAGACAAACTGGCATTCACAATATTTACACAATTTACAATATGTACAGTGAACGAAGTGAGGATTTACTTAGTAGGTACAGGACAGCAATGAACATATTTAAGAAGAAAAGAAGGCGCCCTGTTATATATGGCATTTTCCCTGGAATTAGTGATAGGTATTAATTGTTAGCTGCACAAACACTGTGAGGATGATGCTGGAACCACTTATACAGCTGAAATGACATGTATGCCAGGGATAAGGTTCATTTATCTAGGACAGGTGTAGGCATGTAAACTAGGACAGGTGTGGGTGCTTAAACTAGGAATAGTTAGACAAGTGAAGGTGCTTATCTAGACAGGTGTGGGTGCTTATCTAGGACAGGTGTGGGGCCTTAAACTAGGAAGGAAAATAAATGCATTGTGAAAATAGTGATTAGGCTTTCGTGTCATGAACAGCAGGAAAACCAGTCATCAAGAAAATTGGGTAAAGATGAACACAGAAACAGCATAATATTCGGAGTGCCGGTAGGATGCTCGGGAAACATCCATGTTATTGCAATAACTGAAACATGGTTTAATATAAAGAGTTGGGACATGATTGCAGAGTACCATATTCAGGGGTTTAAGTTGCTTTAAAGTTGATAGAAATAATGGTAAGGGGGTGGAGTAGAGTTATATGTCAGGGATAACTTGAATTGTTGCATAAAAAGAGGTATAAAAATTGATGGGTTAGAAATTGTATCTATTTGAGTAGAATTTCTAGAATAAGAAAATTTATTTTAGGAGATATATACCGACCCCTTAACTTAACGACAGAGGGAGACTTCTTTGGGACGAAACTGCCAGAGCTTGGAGACACGATGACGTAGTAATACTAGGAGATTTTAAATTTAGTCAAATAGACGAGACTAAATTGACCGGAACTCTAGAATCCAATGACTTCCTGGAAGTAGTTCAGGACTGCTTTTTGAAACAATTTGTAACAGATCCTACCAGAGGTAATAATCTGCTAGACCTGGTTTTGTTGAATAAGGAAACTCTCGTTAATAATTATACTGAGATCACTGAGGAGCTTGGCAAGAGTGATCACAAATCTGTTACCTTTGATAATAATAATAATAATAATAATTAATAATAATAATAATAATAATAATAATAATAATAATAATAATAATAATAATAATAATATCTTTATTTCTACAAGTCCATGTACAAGGTATACATTCCTAGCTGACATCAATGATATATATTTTACAGAAGCCGCTTGTTATGCTCTCAGAGCATTTCGGGTAAATTAGGTCAGTTTTGCCCCAGGATGCCACCCACACAAGTCCACTAACACCCAGGTACCCATTTTTCTGATGGGTGAAAAAAGACAACCGGTGTAAAGAAACACGCCCAATGTTTCATCCCTCGCTGGGAATCGAACCCAGACACTCGCCGTGTGAAGCGAGAGCTTTAGCCACCAGGCCACGGGGGAATACGAAAATAGGGATAATATGGTAAAATTCCTCGACTTTTGTTCTGCCAATTATAATAGAGTTAAGAAACATTTGTCTAGTATTGACTATGGATATCTGTCTAGTGAATCTGTTGAAGATAAAACAATATCGATAGGAACCGTAAATACAACCTTTTTCCTTAATAATGTACAACGTGTTCAAAGTATATTTATTCCCCAGAGAGAAATTAGGTCAAATAACTAATGCATCTGTAATAACTAATGCATCTATAATAATAAATAATAACTAATTCATCTATGACGGGGAGAAAAGAGGAATTATAGTCCATCAAAAAGAGGGAAAGTTTAATCTTATTGACCAATTCGTTAATTTTAAAAGAAGGTAAAAATGACCCTTAGAAAGGCTAATCGCAACTATGAAGTTAAAGTAACCTGAGAATCAAAGATAAATTAAAAAGGATTCTCTCAATGTGTATTATAAAAGTCGGGAAAAAAATATGGCCACTGAAAACTAGGTCTGGACAGCTTAATGAAACACTGGTCAACATTTTTTGAAAAGTTGTATGCTTCTTAAATGAGATTAGCTAATTCTTATGTATTTTCATGTCCTGAATCAAAATATCACCTTGAAAAATGCTTTATTGTTATAGGTTTGAAGATACGAGACATGTAATATTTCATTATATTATTTCAACGTACAATATGTGTCAGTATATTTTAAACTCTAATCCGTACTTTCTCTCTGCCTTTTTGCTTGACACTTACAGTTGAGAAATGGTTTACCAGCTAAGGTTAAAGTTTAAATATAGGGGGAACTTATCTGATAAGACAGCTATCACCCACACAGCCGCCCCTGCAGCGAGGTCTTCAGAAGCTGTCATATCCAATTCGCAATGGCCTGTAAGAGAGTATATTATATATTATTATAAATTACCCCTAGGGGGTGTTATGTCATCATATATCAGACATTGATTGCTGACAACACTTACTTGTGTGGACTCAAAAGTCCCCACCTCACTGCCGACTATAGGTTGATTACAAACTCCCTGCGACAGAAGAACTTTGCAATCCCCTGTATCACAAGGTAATTCATAACCTACCTTGCTCTTGTAGCGTGAGCTATGGTGTTCTTTACACCCTCAACAGGTATCAGTGACTTGACAGAAGCTGAAGTGTCCTTGGATGTCCATGTCTTCCATAGTCTAGGAATACGCACACTGGTACACTATGTTCCACAAGATTTGTCTTTATTGTTCACAATATTATCACTAAAGAAGCTGAACACACTTCTCTGTAAGTGTTTATCGTGTTTTGTGAGACACTTTGTTCACACTAATGCACGGATCAGTGTTCTATGTTGGTTATCCTGGCGTCAGTGTGACTCCCAGTAGGGTGAAATGTAATCTGACCTCACAGCCTCCTACGCCGCTGCAATGCCCCTAGAACATAAAGGAAATGCTGACTGGTAGTTTTTGCTTCCTTGCCAAACTTCCTCCATTGAGCAAAGCAGAATGATTGATTCTTGTTGTCTTGGCAAGCAACGATGTACACTATCTTTACATGGTAAAAAAGTGGGGCGGGATTTTCCCTTATTGTCCTGTAAGGACATTAGGTTGCCGCAGCAGCAGCAACAAGGCCCCCTATTCTTGCCGCCCCCTGGGTCTATCCAAACTCCGTGATGGCAAATTTGCAAGTATGCTGCAAAAAATGCAAGGAAAAACCATGTGACATAAAAATACGGGACACAACAAATGGACAAAATATGACAAAAGGGCCCGGCATTCAAGCCCAGCCGCTCCCAGACTGAACCAGCATAGACTTTTCCCATCAATGAAATAACTGACCTCCTATAAGCACCAGTTTTAAGGGGAAGAAAACATGGCAAAAAACCCTGATAACTAAATCTCCAAGGAAATGACGGTCTTAGAACTTTTTTCTTCAGTCCCAAAGAGGGAAAGTTTGACCCTTTAAAAACGGCGCCCGGGCATCTAAACAGCCGTACTGCCGAGTAAAACTAGCGAAGGAAATTCTACTTTACTGACGTTCATCTGTTGCCCGTAGTTTTCATTCTGTCCATCATCATTCACCTTCCCAGTGCTAACGAGAGGGAAAAACAGGGACTGTCAAATCAACAGTACAAACTCCAATTTTTAAGGTCGGATATCCCTCAGGCCAGTCGGGGGGAAAAAGAATGAAAGTTAAACAGTCAAGGTTAATGTTTTAGTTGCCCTATATTCAGTGACCAGGTACACTGAGAAAAATCATAGCAAAAAAAAGCCAAATATACTAAAACTCAAGGAAAGTCGGGTTGTAGGTGGCGTTACTCCCTCAGTTTTTTTAAAAATGGCTGGTCGCGAACAGGTCGGCAGTAAACAACACCCCAAACCCCCGAAAAAATGGAATTGGGGGGGGGTTTTTTGGAAAGGGATAAAACCATGGTTTAAAAACCTTTCTGATTACCAAAAGGGAAAGGAGTTAAAAATTAATTGGGGAAGCCAGACTGTGAAGTGAGTGGGAAGGGGGTGTGTAAAAAGTGGTTAACTGAAGGGGGTTTTTGAAGTTGGGGGAAAAGTGAGAGGAAGGGGGTTTTTGAAAGGAAATTTTTCTAATTCAGTGGGATTGAAAGCAGATATAAGTGTACAGGGACGGGAAAAAGAGAAATAATATTATTGTATTGAGTAAAAGACAAAAAAAGTGAAATGGCGGCATTAGGGGGGTACAGGCTGCCAAATTTATTACTTTCTTTTCAATTTCCCCATGAAAAAAAAATCATCATTGGGTGGAAAAGGTGAATGGAGTAACGCACCCGGGACATAAAAGCCGGGACTAAAACCCCAAACATTCCCCATCCTCAGAAAAGAAAATGTCATATCGCCGCGGGGTCTGGCAACACGCTACCCAAACAAAAACAGGGGCACACAGCTTTTTTGTCGCTTTTAAAGTGGTGAATCCAAATTTAACCAGGCCCTCAAACTATTGTGCGAGGCAAAACAAACAGAAAAAGACGGAAAATGACGGTCTGTAGTAGGATGATAACTTAACTCCATATGTATGCATACATAGGTCAATGTGAGACATACAGCCATTTTATCCAAACACTCCCAAAAAAGGTCTAACTGTACAAAAGTTCATAAAAAAAACAAAAAGGCCCTTAGTAAAATGGTAAGGGGTGGGTGCTGATGGAGTATGTACTTTATAGCAACGGTCCCCGAATTATTTTGGGGTGTAACAAAGCATTTTTGGCACAGTTACCTTTGCGTGTGCATTGTTTTACAAATTTTTAAATACAAATGACCCCTGCCATTATGATGTTTTGATTTTTTTTATAAAAAACGGGCCCTTCACTTTATTCATTCAATGAAAGGACACTTTTCCTAAATTGCAGGTTTAGGATTTGCAAAAAAATTGGGCGGCTTTTAAAACCCCATCTCTGAATCGGGTTGGTGTACGGTGACTGACGACGAGGTAAAAAATAGTGGTTACAATATAAACGCTTAGATAAACGAAAGGTGGTGGGTATGTCCCTCATTAGAAGACTTAGCTTACAACCAAGACCTGTTTTAAAATAAAAATAAACTGGAGATTCAAAGGTTTGAAGTGCTGCTTCCCAAACCAAACCCCTTTAGTAGGAACTAGTTACCCCCTCCTCCCCAGGACTTTCTTAAAAGACTTTTCCAGAGTCTTGCCGGGTTGAAAAAAATGCGGAAAATAAATGGCGACTTCAATTCGTTTTAGCAGCAAAATAACGGGCTATGCAAAAGGTAAAACAAATTCTGGATTAAATGTTACACTCAACTATTAATCCCCCCCGGATCACACAGTTTCACCCCACCAATTGCCCACATTTTTGTAACCGTTGAGAACATTAGTCAGTCGGCCATTCCCACAGGTCTTATGATTTTTTCATATTTACTGCACCAGGAAAACCCTGGGGATAGGAAGGCTACACGGACAATAAAAATGAGGTAAAATAGAAACTGCATAAAGAAACACGGGTAAATGGCCACAATTTTGCTGGCGGAAACAAGTTTCCGGGGTAAACGATGCCTGGAAAAAAACAAAAAAATGTTCATACCCCTCCTTTTTATTGCACCTTAAAAAGGTTAGGATTAACGAAAAAATAACCCGGGTGCTACGGTATTAGATAAATTTAAATTCAGAGCCAGCTGCTAAAAATTTTAAAAACAAACAGACAGGATATTGCGCACTAAAAGAATTCCCAAAAGGGGGGGAACAGAGTCAGGATTATAAAAGGAGCAAAGGGAAAACACTATGCTCAAAATTGAAGGTATAAAATAACCCCCGAAGCTTGGAACAACTAAAACAGTTTGGGGGTTTGCCATAAGCCGTAATAAGAAGATTTGTTCGGATTTTTTTAACCCCGGGGGTTAGCCCCCCAGGATAACCCCAAAAAAGCAAAAGGTCTTTGGGACTGTTAATTATTTCCATTGGGGTCCTTAATCTTTTCCCCAGGGGCGCCCACACTAGTCGACTAACCCCAGGTACCATTGCTGTAGGGGAACAGGACAAGGTGTAAAGGAACGGTTTTGGGGAATTCACCCCCGGGGAAAGAACCGGGGGCCCCCTTTGTTTTAAGGGGAGCTTTTGCCACCAAACCCCGGGCCACCCTTTTAAAAGTACTCACTATCGACAATGAGGTATGCCACGAAAATTAAGGTGGAAATTGCTTTAATTCCCATCACATCTGTTGCATCCAACTGTAAGAAAATACCAGTGCATCAAATACCTTTAACACGACTCTGTAAGTTTAAAAAATATATAAAAAATAAAGGGGTAACCCCAAAAAAGTTGTCAACGTAAGTTAAATTTATGACTTTTTTCAAAAAAAATAAGCAGGTTAAACCCCAACTAAAAAAACATTTGGGCCCCGATAACCCCCGTCTGTTCCCAAAAGTGGTGCTTTAACTGTCAAACCCCATTGTCAAAATAAAATCTATCAATCACAAATACCGTGCCGGGGGGGTTCAAGGGGCCAGTTTACTCCCATCTTCAAGAAAAATAGTAGGGCGATGTACAAAATAAGGCCCGTTGTATACCAGTATAATATCTAAAATTCTAGAGGGGCGGGGTATTCTCAAAGTATTAAGTCCTTAATGACAACAACATTTTCATGCTATCATCGGGGTTAGAAGATCTATCAACCGAACCCCCACTTTTTAAATTTATGGATTACTGAGAACTGAAATGTCAAAATGGGGCCTCATATATGGTAACCCCAGACCTGAAAAAAGGGCCCTTTGATACTGTCAACCACAATAAATTTAAGCTACGGTATAGGTTTGAGACTGGTTTAAATCCCACCTTGCAACGGGGAAAAAAATAGTCAAAATAACAAAACAGAACAAAAACCCCGCCCATAACATTGGAGTTCCCCAAGGTAGTATTTTGGGTCCCTTATTATTTTTAGTTATGTCAATGATATGCCATCGTGTCAAGTGCAAAAACCCTATGTATGAGTGACAGTGCTCTGTTTTGTCAGGTAAAGACCACAAGAATTGTAATATTTTTAAAAGGGGCTGGAGTCCCGCAGCAAATGGTTAGAGACAAAAAAACTATCATTACACCAGGGGAAAAATGAAACCATTCTCTTTGGCACGAAACAAAAAGAGAAGGGAAATAATTTTAATGTTATTTAAGGGGAGCCCATCACTTTGGTTTCATCATAAAATTTTGGGGGAACCCTTTGCCCTGCATGCAGGAGAATTTATAGGGGAAAAGTGTAGTAAAGAAAAAGAATGCCGATGAAGTTCCCGTTATACGCACGGGTCTCCCAGAGGCTGAGGACGCTTGTCTAGACCTTAACAATGCCAATGGATTTCCTTTCTCTTCTTTTGGGACTCTGCCTTGACAAAAAAAAAATGAAAGGGTAACGCAAATCACCCAGAACAAATCGTAAATTTTTTTCCCGGGGCCGGGGGCAAAAAGACATGGGCCGGATGAATTACAGCAGTTGGATTCGAATTTGAAAACAGAGTTAAAAAAATGACAAAAATGTTTTTAAAAATTTTCAAAAACAAGTCCAGAATATTTTGCTGCAAAATTTTGTAGGGTTGGGGAAACCCAAACAATCATAGTATAGGGGGGGAGGCACACTTGTGTACCACAGTCAGTGGCCAGGGTTCAAACACCTTTTATTGACAGCAATAAAGGAAAAGGAACAGATGCCCGCACATGCAAAAATCATACATGAACCCCTTCAAAAAGATGCCAAAAAGTGTTGATGAATGAAGCTACAGAAAGGGGGGGGAATGATTTTCTTTTTTTTAGTAACTCGTGTAAATTTTCCTTTTTCCCCTAAAATACCCTCGATTGAGATGTCTTAAATGCCTTCGTGTAGTAGATAGCTCTTTAGTATGATAAAAGATGTTATTTTCATTGTAAATAATAAGAAATTTTAATAACCTTTTATATTATAATAAAAAGGGTAAAAGGCCCCAAGGAAATAAGTCACTCTGTCGTTTTTTTGGGTTAACCCGGGTTCTCTACATATGCTGCTTGAATGAAAATTTTATTAATTATTTGGGTATCCCTGAAAAAATTTTATTTATTTATACAATTTAAGGTAAAAAAAGGACTGTCTCTTATTAAACTACATTTTGCAACTCTGGACTTTTGAAAGGGACTCGGTCATTTGACCACGCACATATCGTACGCTTTGGGATCAATTTACTTGCTGTGCAGTAAAAAAGATGTTTTCCCCTTCTGAGAGGGTGGGCCCTCAGGGCTGAAAAGGCTGAACCCTCCCCGGAGAAAATTTCCCACACTGGGGAGCGGGGGGTTTTCGCGGCAGGTAACTATTCATCACAAACATTAATTTGATTTTCTCACCGCCCCCACGCGCTTGTCTTTCTGAACGCTTTATTTGTGGGTTTCGGGAGAACCTAATTTTGTTTTCAACACGTTAATTCAAAGGGCAAATTTTACTTTTTGTTCATTTAAATTCACACCCCTTTGCTCAAAACATCACCGTCCTGGATTCTATTTGCATCGGGGATGGGTCAAATTTTTCCAAGGCCATTGGGCCCTCGGACCACATTGTAATAATCATATGTCACCGGGTTTTAAAGGGACTTATGATTTTCAGGAAAAACAGCTCCATAAAGTTTTCTCAATGAGGTACATATCTTCTCGACAAATTTTTCCCACATTCAATCACTTCTTTAAGGTGTTTGAATTTGCGTCTGATTGCCGGGTTTCGAAATAAGTAGGGTCCTCTATGATTTTTTACATTCATGGGGGGGAACGGGGTTCGGCCTTCTCCCAAGGGATAAATGAGAGGTTTAACCTTCAAAATTGTCCAGATCATGGGAACAAAAGTTAGAGGTCGTTTTTTGCCTCTATTTTCTTTTTCAGTCACAACTGTACGGAATTCTTCTAAGTCTTTTTTACGATGAGAGTTTTCCTTAAACAACTTTTTTCAATCCCGACATTTTTCATAAAATCCGCCGTCCCATGGAGATTTGGGAGGAATGTATCTCCAACAAACTGCGTTGTTTCAGATCTGTTGTACTTCTGGTTGATCAAAGATCTTGTTTATAAAAGCAGCACCAACAACAAAGTTCGTTGCATTATCAATATCATCTGGGACACCCCCTTCTGGCTGCAAACCTTCGAAAAATTTGTTTAAAGGGGTTCAGCAGCATGTCTGGTATTTCTAAGTACTGCTCAGTTTAGCAAAGTAAAACAAACAATGACACCTTGATGGGAATTTTGTAACTGTTTGGTTAAAAATTTTATTGGTCCATGTAATCTCCACCGTCACCCAAATGGATGATATGACAACTTTTTCAGGGGTTGGGGGTGGACCTGGTACTGACATACTCGCATATCGAGTGACGACAAAAATAAGCCCCTTTATTTGTTTTTTCACACTTTGTCGACCTTGGGGTACCAGTAGGTTTGTCTATATGACAAGTGTGTCAGCTACCCCACCATGTAACGTGGGCTTTTGTGGGGTTTTGAACAATCAGTTTTGTTACCAATGATTCTTGGGGCAATATTGGGATGAGGGCTTCTGTAGATAGTGAAGAATTATGAATTTTTCCCTCGACATCTTAAAATCTTTTCTGAGTCGAGATAAAGTCCTAAAAATTTAAATCATGACGGGTTTTTCTTTGGGGATTTATCTTGTGTTTCTAGAAATTTAGTTTTCCGTAAAAAAAATTTTTTCTGTATTAGTTTCCCCCTTTTAAGGGTTTTCAAGACATTCATAATCAGGTTTTATTCCTTAATGAATTTAAAGAAAAGGCGTAACTTTTAAAGTTTTTTACCCAAATAAAATTTTTAGACCCATCAATGACTTTTTCTGTTGTGTCTGCAGTATTTACACAATTATTTCTGTGTTCAAGCAGATGTTTTTTTTCGGGCAAATTTTAGCTTTTGCTGAGGCCATTATTTTCATTAAGGCCAGTTCGGTCCGTGAGCCTAATTTTTTACCCCACAAATTTTTGAGGGGGGACCCACGTGCAACATTCGCTGGTTTCTTTTGGGGTAGAGACTGGAGAAAGAGTAATCCCCCTGCATCTCTTTTTTTGTACTTGTTCGTACATAGCCAAACTTACTCTTTTTATTTCTTAACCACGGGAAAAATCCTCATTATCACCCCAAAACAGGGTTTTTCTCAATAGGGGAGATGATCAATTTACTTTTTTGGGTAGACACAAATTTTTGCACCTACACAAGTGCTGTCATTCCAATTGTGGACGTCTGATTTTCGAGTGTTTCCCCTGGCCTTTGAAGTAATTAATGTACTTCCTTCGCTTACTCATGTAAGCTACAGCGCCAAAACCTCGGGTTTTGACGATCACAGAACACATGTAATTGTACTTGTTTCCCTTTTGACCTTTTTTTGCGGGGAAATTTAATTTGATGAAGTTGTTTAAACCCCCTGGATATTTCATCCCATGCTTGACTCATTTCTAGGGGCAATTCTCATCCCACCCAATTTGACTTCCAGCTTTTGCATAAGCTTTTTACCCTTTATGGAAAATTGGTGAGACGAGCCCCAAAGGGGGATCAAAACATTGTGATACCTCGACAAAACTACTTTTAGTGAGTGTACTGCATGATTTTTTGTTTATTTTTTGAGACTAAAAGTTCTTCCTGTGTTTCCAATTAACCCCCAAAAATTTTGTTGAAATCAGGAATTTCAGCTTGGGGGAAATCTTCTTTGAAATTTCCCCTTAAATTGCTTTGAATTTATTCCACATCCTTAGAGACTTTTTGCTTCTTTCACCCCCTTGTTAGCTTCTCTGTATAAGGATTTCAAATTCTCCCTTTATTCACATACCTTGAAGTTGTCCACATAAAATTTTTTTTTTTTTTAAATTTCTTTGAAGAGACTTTCAGATTTTTTCAAAAGGGGGTTTTAGATAGCTTTATAAGAATGGAGAGGGTGTTTGCACCTAATACGATTTGAAACGATAAGTTTTAAAGGACTTTGAGGACATGTGGGTTTTCAGGCCACAAAAATCGAGTATAAACTCTACCATTTTCTTTACCTACTTTAAGAAACTTGGAAATATCAGCATTGGGAGGGATATGGGTTTATGCGAAATTTCATAAGCACGTCCCAAGCTTCCAGTTAGTGAGGGCCCCGTCATCAGACAGTCTTTAAAACTTGCTACATCTTTTTTGCCCTGCACTGCAATTAAACAACACGTAGGAGTGGTTTTAGAACTTTTCTGATCCATGGTTCGGGAGTAATGAGCTTCGTCTTCAATTATCTTTGACTATTTCCTCAATGAATTTTTGTCCCCCTGTTCTTTTTTATTTATCATAGACAGTCATAGTCTGGATCTTTTCCCGAGCTCAGTTTTGTGCTTTCATTTTCCGGAGCCATGCGATAATTGTAGGCAGATGGAGGATTTAATTTCCAGGTAACCCAACCCAATACGCCATCTTTATATTTGACAGTGTCCAAAAATTCTATACGTCTGAGACTTTTTGTGGGGTTGGTTTATTTACATCAAAACCCAGATCTAATCCCCCAAAATTTTCAACTGGTTTATTCAATTTTTTCCATAATTAATTTTTGCTGTGGTACCTGATCACGGTTTTTCTCGTAACTATACACTTTCCCGAATCAATTCAGCTTTTTCCCACTTTGGGGGGGAAAGGGGGACCCTATATTGGCCTCCTGCTGTTTTTCAACAAGTGAACATCATGTTTAATTTTATATTTTTTCACAAAACAGTGATAATAATAAATTTTTAGATTTTAAAACAAGGACAATGGGGCCTCTGTATGTCAGGACAGGCTAATTGACCTTTGCTGCTTTTAGGCTGCAAAGTTTCTTTTAATCCCTGGATCTGCACAGACTGGCAAATCATCTATACCCCAGCTTCTGCTGTTTTTCCTGTTTCCAGACCAACAGTGATTCTGGCTGGGGCATTGTCTGTTTCCAAATTGGAAAAAAAACCCGCTTATCAACTGTCTTTGCAAGGGTTGTTTACAGTTTCTGAACACTGTTCTTCTTAGAAGGGGGCCCTTTTTGAGCCTTGATCAAATGTGTTAGCAATTGGTTTTGGTTAAAATTTTTAGAAAACTAACTCGAGCTATAGGGGGAAACAGTTGTTTAAAATTATCCTCACATTTTAATGCTGTTCTTTTTTGACTTCCCGTTTTTTGGAAAATCTTTTGCTTTCAGCAAAAGTATTGGGCTAATGCTGTATGTGCATACCCTTTCATTTAAAACACTTCTTTTAGTGAGCATTTTCCTCCCTTGTGTTCACCCCAAAAACTTGATGCCCTTTTTTAGCTGATGAACCCCTTGTTTACGTGCCTCCCTTGAGTTATTGAATCATTACTGTGCCCAATGTGTTCCATCACAAAGTACACTTTTGGGGGTACGTTTTTTGTGTGACAGTTAGTTACTGTCTTTTTTCACAGCTTGATAAATGCCAAATGGGATTTCCCCTTCTGTGGTTTGTGGTAGTAGGGGGAAACCCTTTTATAACGGGATTGTGGATTTTTCATCTTTTCCGTTCTTTCATGCATGAAACATTGTTTGTAAAACCCTTGCTAAATTTTTCACAATGAAATACGTTTATTGAACGTAAATTTAATCGTTTAAAAGTTTGGGTGACAACTTATCTTGTACAATAAACCACTGATAAAACCCAACACACTGCCTTAGGGCATATTTGCACCTAGAGATCTTAGGCATGTCTAATTGATTTAAATGCCTGTAATTGAAAAACAAAGTTTGGGGGGCTTCAAGCTTATATTAAGACTGCATGCTAAACCTCTAGCCTTTCGCATCATAATAAATTTTCTGCAAAACGTAAGGCTTTTGATGATTGCCTTTAACCACCCGGAAAATGACTTAATCAGTTCAAGGGTTCTCCCTTTACAAGAATTAAGATAATTTAACTTACAATCTCATCTAGTCAGTTCGTGAAATTTTCTATATTTAAAAACCCTTTAAAGAATTCTTTTAATTATGACTGGAAAATGGTAATACAATGTAGGTAAGCTTTGGGAAGGGGCACTTTTGTTACAGGGTAAAATGTTTGAACCCAGTTACAGTAGGTCCTGTGACAAGTTTTTTCGGCAGATAGCCTTACCCTGCCACCTTAATTGTTTACACTAAAAATTCCAAAAATTTTTTTTTTCATCCCCACGGAGTGATTCAAGAAATTTATTTTCAAAAATTTTTATCTGAATTAATTATTTCCCCCACTTGTTAAGTAATTCAAATTTGACCCAAGACATCAAAAACTATGTTTGATCTTTATTTAAACCCTTTCAACTAAAATTTAGATTTTCTAATTGTGTAATCTTAGTCGTAAAGACGAAAACTGATTTTCAAAAAACCCTTTTTAATGGTAACTAAAAATTCCCAGCACCTACTTAGGGGTTTTTAAAAAAAAACCGTACGCAATAAACACTGAGTTTTTTTATGCTTAGTCGCAATAATCCAACCTATGATTTAAAAATTTAATTAAAAACTCGGGTAAATGACCAAAAGGGTACAAGACATATGGCTGGTGTTTATGTTATTTGCTGTGTCACCTTTGCCACGATGTTTAAACGAAAAAAAATTTATACCTTCTTTCACTATCATATAAAGTCACTGTATAATTAAACACATGTAATTTTATTACAAAAATTATAAATGTCAGTTAATACTTTGAAAGCTTACACTTTTAAATATAATTTCCCTTTAAATATAATAGGTATATCTATAAGAAAAAAATTTTAACCAATTTTTATCTTTTTAATTTTCGTTTTAAAACTTTAAACACTATGTGTATATACACTCAACAAACCGAAATCAGTTGGTTGTTGTTGTCACCCTTTTTTCGAGCTTGGGAGATGGATCCCAGGTGCATCCCCGTTTTTTTTTGGGTGATCACCCAGCCCCCCTTTTTTCTTTGGGTGAATGCTGGGGAGCCCTTTTTTCTTTTGGCTGCCTTTTCTTTGTGATTGAGCGGGAGGGACTCATTTATACTGAAAATATTGTAAAACAAGTTTTACGCTTTTTTCGAAGGACCTTGGCTCGTAGGTTTTTTGTACACTGTAGTACAACGTATTTTGGGCCACAATGTGGGCCCTTTTTTCCCTTCGAGCACGACCAATTGTTGAGAAATGGCATTTTCCATTTTTTGCTTTTTTAAAATTTTTATAGGGGAAAATTTAAAATAGAAAGAAAACTCAACGCCCGCACAGCCGCCCCGCAGAGAGGCTGAAATCTGTCAAAGGCACTCCTCAACGGGGTGAAATGAGTTAAAAAAAAAATTTGTAAAAAATAATTCCCTGGGGGTTTATGTCACAATTTCATTCACGATGGCTGCAAAATTCTTTTGTGGACTCAAAAGTCCGCCCCTTACTGCCGACTATAGTTGATTCAAACTCCTTGCGATCAAAACGCGCAGGGCCCCCGTACTACAAGAAATTCGTAACCTACCTTGCTCTTGTGTGAGCTATGGTTTCTTCAAACCCCTTTTACGGGACGGTACTTGAAGAAGCTGAAGTGTCCTTTGGGTGTCCAGTCTTCCATATAGAAAACCACACTGGTAAATATGTTCCACAAGATTGTCTTTTTTGTTCACAAACTTATCACTAAAGAAGCTGATCCCAAAACCCTTCTCTGAAGTGTTTATTGTGTTTTGTGAGATACTTTGTTCACACAAGCACAGATTGGTCTTTGTTGGTTATCCTTGCGTCATGTCACTCCAGTGAGTCAAAAGTAATCTAAGAGCCACAGCACCCCACGCCATCCTGCCCCCCGCACAAGGGAAACGCTGATCTAGTACCTTGTTTCCCTTTGGGCCACTTTCCTCCAAGGGGCAAACCAAAGGGTTTAAATCTTCCCTGTCTTAAGCAAAGCCCAACAACCCCCAATTTATCTTTACTATGGAAATAAAGTGAGAGCAGGTTTTTTTCCTTAAGTGCCCCGTTTAAGGAAAGAGATGTACTGCCCTTTTTTTAAAATACACTCTTGAACACTGGACTGCAATGACGCTGCCCGCTTGTCCACATCGAAATACCGAAACGGGGATCTTGATAAATTACCGCTGAAAGCAGTAAACAAGAATTTCCCCCTTCTAAAGGACGGGGCCCCCCTCGGGCTAAAAAGGGGGGGTGAAAGGGGTTTTTTTTTTGAAGGGGGCTGATACCCCCCTCTTGGGGAAAATTTCTCCACACTTAGAGTTTTTTAAAAAGAAATGTACTGCTAAAAACCCACTGTTTTTTTTGTTATGCTTAAGTCAAAAAAAAACGAGCCCAGACACACTGACCTACTACTTAACCCCAGGTGAATAAACCATAAAGGGGTTACAGAGTCCCTATGGCTGATTTTTATAAATTGGGTTTCTTTTCCCAGCCTAAACCAGGGATGTTTAAATTTCGTAAATAACGATGTTATGCACTTCATTCACTATACACTATAAATGTCATTGTATAACTGTAAATCACACGTGAATATTACTTACACATATATAAAAATCACTGTTAATATGTTTCTTTTAATATAACAGTTATATCTATAAGAAACTTAAACACAATCTTGTTTCTTAATCTCTCTCTATAAACATTATAAACACTGAGTGTATATACACTCAGACAAACTGAACATCATTTGGGATGCTGCTGTAGTCAGTGTTTCTCGAGCTGGGAGCAGTGGATGCCGGGTGCCATCCCCCGTTTTCTTGTTGGGTGAGTCACCCAGCTCCTGTTTTCTTTGGGTGAACGCTGGGTGAGCGCCCGTTTTCCTTTGGCTGCCCATTCTCTGTGATTGAGTCTGGAGGGACTCATTTATACTGATTATATTGTAAAACACTTGTTTTTACAGCTTTTTCGAAGGACCTTGACTCATAGGTTATTTGCACACTGTAGTACAACATATTTGGACCACTGTGTGGCCTTTATCCGGTTCGAGCACGACCAAAATGTTGAGAAATGGTTTAACAGCTATGTTTATAGTTTAAATATAGTGAAACTTAGCTTAGAAAGACAGTTCTCGTCCACACAGCCGCCCCTGCAGACGAGGTCTTGAGTAGCTGTCTTAATCATTTTTCAACGGGCTGAAATGAATTATATTATGTAAACAATAAATTACCCCTAGAGGTGTTATGTCAGCATATTTCATTCACTGATGGCTGACTTACGTACTTGTGTGAACTCAAAAGTCCACACCTCACTGCCGACTATAGGTTGATTACAAACTCCTTGCGACACAAGAACTGCACAGTCCCCCGTACTACAAGAAATAAGCAACCCACCTTGCTCTTGTAGCGTGAGCGATGGTGTTCTTCACACCTTCGACAGGTATCGGTGACTTGATAGATGCTGAAGTGTCCTTGGATGTCCACGTCTTTCAGTCTAGGAATACGCACACTGGTACACTATGTTCCACAAGATTTGTCTTTATTGTTCACAATCTTATCACTGAAGAAGCTGATCACACTTCTCTGTAAGTGTTTATTGTGTTTTGTGAGATACTTAGTTCACACTAACGCATGGATCAGTGTTCTTTGTTGGTTATCCTGGTGTCAGTGTGACTCTCAGTAGAATCAAAAGTAATCTGAAGATGTCACAGCATCCTACACCGTCACTACCCCTAGCACATAAAGGAAAAGCTGACCTAGTACCTTTTACTTCCTTTTCACTTCCTCCATGAAGCAAAGCAGAATGCTTGATTCCTGCTGTCTTAAGCATAGACAACAATGTACACTATCTTTACCATGGTAATAAAGTGGGAGCAGGATTTTCCTTAATTGTCCTGCAAAGGTAAGAGATGAACTGTCTTTTATTAAATACACTTTGCAACACTGGACTGCAAGGAGCGTCGGTCGCTTGACCACGTTGCATACTGGTACTGCATCTGGGATCAATTACTTGTTGTAGCAGTAAACAAGATGCTTGCCCCATCTGAGAGGGCTGGGCCCCTCAGGGCTGTAAGGGGCTGATAGGGGCTGAAGGGGGCTGATACTCCCCTCCTGAAGAAAATTTCTCCACACACACACACATTCAAGACCCTGTACACTGTGTACGTTAGACCCATATTGGAATATACAGCACCAGTTTGGAACGCTCACGTAGCCATGCATGTAGGGAAACTAGAGAAAGTGCAAAGGTTTGCAGCAAGACTAGTCCCGGAGCTAAGGGGTATGTCCTACGAGGAGAGGTTAAAGGAAATCGACCTGACGACACTGGTAGAGAGGAGCGATAGAGGGGATATGATAACGACATGTAAAATACTGAGAGGAATAGACAAGATGGACAGAGACAGGATGTTCCAGAGAAGGAACACAGCAACAAGGGGTCACAGTTGGAAGTTGAAGACTCAGATGAATCACAGGGATGTTAAGAAGTATTTCTTCAGTCACAGAGTTGTCAGGAAGTGGAATAGCTTGGGTAGTGGTGGCAGGATCCATACATAGTTTTAAGACGAGGTATGATAAAGCTCATGGAGCAGGGAGAGGGAGGACCCAGTAGCGGTCAGTGAAGAGGCGGGGTCGGGAGCTGAGTCTCGACCCCTGCAACCACAATTAGTTGAGTACACACACACACACACACACACACACACACACACACACACACACACACACACAAAATAATATATATATATATATATATATATATATATATATATATATATATATATATATATATATATATATATATATATATATATATATATATATATATATATATGTCGTGCCGAATAGGCAGAACTTGCGATCTTGGCTTAAATAGCAACGCTCATCTTGCCATATAGGACAAGTGAAAATTTGTGTATGCAATAATTTCGCCAAAATCATTCTGAACCTAACGAAAAAAATATATTTGATTGTGTTTGTTTAGTACTAAATTATTGTAAACGTATTTAAAATATATTTAGTTGGGTTAGGCTAAAATAAATTGTTCTTGTTATAATAAGGTTAGGAAAGTTTTCTAAGATTCTTTTGGTGCAAAATTAAAAATTTTTGCATTAACATTAATGAAAAAAATATATCTTTAAACGTACAAGAGAAAATTTCAGAAAGGGTTTAATTTTAAATGAGTTCTTACTAATTGACCAGTTTTACATATTCGGCACGATATATATATATATATATATATATATATATATATATATATATATATATATATATATATATATATATATATATATATATATTATATATATATAATATATATGGCAGCAAGGGGCTAGTAACCCCTTCTCCCGTATAAATTACTAAATTTAAAAGAGAAACTTTCGTTTTTCTTTTTGGGACACCCTGACTTGGTGGGATACGGCCGGTGTGTTGAAAGAAAGAAAGAAAGATATGTATATATTCATATATATATATATATATTATATATATATATATTATATATATATATATATATATATATATATATTGGTGTGTGTGTGTGTGTGTGTGTGTGTGTGTGTGTGTGTGTGTGTGTGTGTGTGTGTGTGTGTGTGTGTGTGTGTGTATTCTGTTTTATCTACACTTCACAGGGAAAACAGGTGATGTGATCTATGGACACGCCCTCCCTGAGACTCCCAATCACA
>NC_069427.1:888179-895679 GCF_026875155.1 Cherax quadricarinatus
TTTTACAATGCGATCATTCTTTAAATAAAATCCGCCGTGCCATGGAGATTTAGGAGGAATGTATCTCCAACGACAACTGCGTTGATTCAGCATCTGTTGTACTTCTGGTTGATTAAAGATCTTGCTTATATAAGCAGCACCAACAACAAAGTTCGTTGCATTATCTGAAATCATCAGTCTGGGACATCCCCTTCTGGCTGCAAACCTTCTGAATAATTTGATTAAGGTTTCAGCAGACATGTCAGTGGCTACTTCTAGATGTACTGCTCTAGTTGTAGCACAAGTGAACAAACAGATGTACACCTTGATGGGAACTTTGTCAACTGTTTTGGTTAAAATTATTGGTCCAGTTTAATCTACACCTGTCACCTCAAATGGAGTGATATGACAAACTCTTTCAGAGGGATATGGAGGTGGACCTGGATACTGACATACTCGCATATCGTAGTGACGACAAGTAATACAGTCCTTTATTTGTTTTTTCACACTTTGTCGACCTTGAGGTATCCAGTAGGATTGTCGTATATGACAAAGTGTGTCAGCTACCCCACCATGTAACGTGGGCGTTTGTGGGCGTTTTGAACAATCAGTTTTGTTAGCCAATGATTCTTGGGGATCAATATTGGATGTATGGCTTCTGTAGATAGTGAAGAATTATGAATTCTTCCTCGACATCTTATAATCTTTTCTGAGTCGAGATAAAGTCCTAAAGAATTAATCATGACAGGTTTCTTTGGGGATTTATCTTGTGTTTCTAGAAATTTAGATTCCGTAGAGAAAACATCTTTCTGTATTAGTTTCACCCAGTATTTAATGGGTTCAAGACATTCATAATCAGGTTTTATTCTTTAATGAATTTAAAGACAAGAGCTGTAACTCTTAAGAGTTTACCCAAAGATGAGTATTTAGATCCATCAATGACTCTTTCTGTTGTGTCTGCAGTATTTACACAACTTATTTCTGTGTTCAAGCAGACTGTTTCTTCTGGCATAATGTGAGCTTTTTGCTGAGGCCAGTTATTTTCATTAGAGAGCCAGTTCGGTCCGTGGAGCCATAATTTATTATCCACAAATTTCTTGAGTGGGACACCACGTGACAACATGTCAGCTGGATTCTCTTGGGTAGAGACGTGGAGAAAGAGATAATCTCCCTGCATCTCTTTTATTTCTGCTACTCTGTTCTGTACATAGACCAACTTACTCTTATTATTTCTTAACCACTGGAGAACTGCCTCATTATCACTCCAGATCACGGTTTTCTCAATAGTGAGATGATCAAGTACTTTGTTGAGATAGACAGCTAATTTTGCACCTACACAGAGTGCTGTCAGTTCCAATTGTGGTACTGTTCTGACCTTCAAGAGTGCTACCCTGGCCTTTGAAGTAATTAATGTACTTCCTTCAGCATTACTCATGTAAGCTACAGCGCCAAAACCTCTGGTTGACGCATCACAGAACACATGTAATGTGTACTTGTTTCCCTCTTGACCTATTTGTCTGGGAAATTTAATTTGATGAAGTTGTTTAAACTCCCTGGATATTTCATCCCATGCTTGACTCATTTCTAGAGGCAAGTTCTCATCCCATCCAATTTTGAGCTTCCATGCATCTTGCATAAGCATTTTACCCTTTATGGTAATTGGTGAGACGAGTCCTAGAGGATCAAAACATTGTGATACCTCTGACAGTAAACTACGTTTAGTGAGTGTACTGCATGATTTATTGTTTATCTTTTTGAGACTCAAAGTATCTTCCTGTGTGTTCCAATTAAGTCCCAGAATATTGTTGCAATCAGGAATTTCAGCTTCAGGGAAATCTTCTTTGATAAGTTCCCTTAATTGCTTTGAATTAGTATTCCACATCCTTAGAGACATATTTGCTTCTTTCACCTCCTTGTTAGCTTCTCTGTATAAGGATTTCAAATTCTCCTCTTTATTCACAGTACCTTGAAGATTGTCCACATAGAAACTTTTCTTTAAGATTTCTTTGAAGAGACTTTCAGATTTCTTCAAATGTGTATTTAGAGTAGCTTCTAGTAAGAATGGAGAGGATGTTGCACCAAATAATACTGATTTGAAACGATAAGTTTTCACAGGACTTTGAGGATCATGTGGATTTTCAGGCCACAAGAATCGAGTATAATCTCTATCTATTTCTTGTAGTCCTACTCTTAAGAAAGCTTTGGAAATATCAGCAGTGTAGGCATATGGGTTTATGCGAAATTTCATAAGCACGTCTCCAAGCTTCTCAGTTAGTGAGGGTCCGGTCATCAGACAGTCATTAAGACTTGCTACATCTTTATTTGCACGTGCACTGCAATTATATACAACACGTAGTGGAGTGGTTTCAGAATCTTTTCTGACTCCATGGTGCGGGAGATAATGAGCTTCTGTCTTCAACTTATCTTCGACTATTTCCTCAATGAATTTATTGTCCAACTGTTCTTGTATGATATTATCATAGACAGTCAGTAGCTCTGGATTCTTCCTGAGCTCATGTATTTGTGCTTTCATTTGTCCGAGAGCCATGCGATAATTGCTAGGCAGATGTGATGGATTTAATTTCCATGGTAACCTAACCCAATACTGTCCATCTTTATATTTGACAGTGTCCAAATATTGGCTATACGTCTGAGACTCTTGTGGGCTTGGTTTATTTACATCAATACCTATCGCATCTAAATCCCACAACTTATCAACTGGTTCATTCATTTCTTCCAGTAATGATAATTTTTGCTGTGGTACATGATCAGCGGTTATTCTCGTAACTAGTACACTTTCCACTGAATCAATATCAGCTTCTTTCCCACTTTGAGAGGGAATGGGACCACATATCATGTGGCCTCCTGCTGTTTTCAACAAGTGAACATCATGTTTACTTACTATATTTTGCACAAAACAGTGATAATAATAACTTTCTATGATTAAATCAATTGGACTAATAGTGTCCGTCTGTATGTCAGGACAGGCTAACTTGACCTTAGCTGCTTTCAGTGCTGCAACTGTTTCTTTTAATCCCTGGATCTGCACAGACTTAGGCAAATCATCTACTACCACAGCTTCTGCTGTCTATTTCCTGTTTCCTAGACCAACAGTGATTCTGGCTAGGTCATATGTCTGTTTACCAGAATTGTGAAAAAACCCAGCTATATCTAACTGTACTTTGGCATAGGGTTGTTTATTCAGTTTCTGTAACACTGTTCTTCTTATGAAGGACCTTTGTGAGCCTTGATCAAATAGTGTTAGCACATTGGTTTTGTGTAATTTATTAGATAACTCAACTCGAGCTATAGGGAGAGCAGTTGCTTTAAACTTATCTCTCACATTTAATGCTGTTGCTTGTTGACTTCCTGATTCTGTGGAAGTCTTCTGCTGTTCAGCAAAAGTATTTGGGCATAATGCTGTATGATGCATACCCTTGCATTTAAAACACTTCTTCAGTGAGCATTTTCCTCCCTTGTGTTCACCTAAACACTTGATGCACCTTTTCAGCTGATGAACACGTTGTTTACGTGCCTCCATTGATGTGTATTGAATACATTACTGTGCCCAATGTGTTCCATCACAAAGTACACATTTTGGAGTACGTTTATGTGTGACAGTTAGTTTACTGTCTGTTATATTCACAGCTTGATAAATGCCAATATGGGATTTCCCATTCTGTGGTTTAGTGGTAGTAGGTATACTCTTTTTATACACGGGATTTGTGGATTTTTCATCTTGTCTCGTTGCTTGCATGCATGAAACTATTGTTTGTAAACCATTGCTAATTTCTTCACAAGTGAAATAGCGTTTATTGAACGTAATATTTAATCGTTTAATAGTTTGTGGTGACAACTTATCTTGTACAATACCACTGATAAACCAATCACACTGCCTTAGGTCATATTTAGCACCTAGAGATCTTAGGCTATTGTCTAATGTGATTCTAAATGCCTGTAAGTCTGAAAAACAATGTTTGGGTGGCTTCAAGCTTGATATTAAGACTGCATGTCTAACTCTAGCCTTGTCAGCATCATAATAATTGTCTGCTAAGACACGTAAGGCTATTTGATGATTGCCTTTAACCACCGGAAATGACTTAATCAGTTCATAGGGTTCTCCCTTTACAAGACATTTAAGATAATTGAACTTAGCAATCTCATCTATGTCAGTTCGTGAATTTACTATGGATTGAAAACCATTAATGAATTCTTCATAATTATGACCTTGGAAAATAGGTAATGACAATGTAGGTAAGCTTGGTAATGGGACACTTGTTGTTACAGGTGTAACAGGTGTTTGACCACTAGTTACAGTAGGTCTCTGTGACAGAGTTTTACGGCAGATAGCCTGTACTCCTGTCCACCTTAATTGTTGATCACTAAAAGTATCCAAAACATTTTTAATTTCATCCTCAGACGGATGTGATTCAAGAAATTTATTTTCATAATGTGTATAGTCTGAATTAATTATTTCCAGACGTTGTGTAAGTAATTCAAATTTGACCTCAAGATCATCAAAATCTATGTTTGTATCTTGAGTTAATCCTATACAGACTGAAATTAGATTTTCTAATTGTGTAATCTTAGTCTGTAAAGACTGAAACTGAGTTTTCAAACAAGCCATTTTAATGGTATACTGAAAATTCTAGCACCATACTTAGAGTGTTTAAAAAACACTGTACTGCTATAAACAGCTGAGTTTTTGTTATGCTTAAGTCAGCAATAATCAGTCAGACACTACTGACTTACTAAGCTTAATTAAACTCAGGGTCAATGACCATAAAGGGTACACAGTACATATGGCTGGTGTTTATGGCTTGAGTTTGCTGTGTCAGCCTGACCACGATGATTAATCGCAAATAACGTTATACACTTCATTCACTATACACTATAAATGTCACTGTATAACTGTAAATCACATGTGAATATTACTTACACATATATAAATGTCACTGTTAATACATTTGAAAGCTTACACTTTTATATATAAGTTCCTTTAATATAATAGGTATATCTATAAGAAACAAACTTTAACACAATCTTATCTCTTAATTTCTGCTTATAAACATTATAAACACTATGTGTATATACACTCAGACAAACCGAACATCAGTTGGGTTGTTGTTGTCAGCGCTTTTTCGAGCTTGGGAGCAGTGGATGCCAGGTGCCATCCCCTGTTTTCTTGTTGGGTGAGTCACCCAGCTCCCGTTTTCTTTGGGTGAATGCTGGGTGAGCGCTTGTTTTCTTTTGGCTGCCCATTCTTTGTGATTGAGTCTGGAGGGACTCATTTATACTGATTTATATTGTAAAACACTAGTTTTACAGCTTTTTTCGAAGGACCTTGGCTCGTAGGTTATTTGTACACTGTAGTACAACGTATTTGGACCACAATGTGGCCTTTATCCGGTTCGAGCACGACCAATATGTTGAGAAATGGCATTACCAGTTAAGCTTTTTTAAATTTTGTATAGGGAAACTTAACTTAGAAAGACAGCTCATCGCCTGCACAGCCGCCCCTGCAGACGAGGTCTTGAGATGCTGTCAAAGGCACTCCTCAACGGGCTGAAATGAGTTATAATTTGTAAACAATAATTTACCCCTAGGGGGTGTTATGTCAGCATATTTCATTCACTGATGGCTGACAAACTTACTTGTGTGGACTCAAAAGTCCGCCCCTTACTGCCGACTATAGGTTGATTACAAACTCCTTGCGACTCAAGAACTGCGCAGTCCCCCGTACTACAAGAAATTCGTAACCTACCTTGCTCTTGTAGCGTGAGCTATGGTGTTCTTCACACCTTTGACAGGTATCGGTGACTTGATAGAAGCTGAAGTGTCCTTGGATGTCCACGTCTTCCATAGTCTAGGAATACGCACACTGGTACACTATGTTCCACAAGATTTGTCTTTATTGTTCACAATCTTATCACTAAAGAAGCTGATCACACTTCTCTGTAAGTGTTTATTGTGTTTTGTGAGATACTTTGTTCACACTAATGCACAGATTGGTCTTTGTTGGTTATCCTTGCGTCAGTGTCACTCTCAGTAGAGTCAAAAGTAATCTGAAGATGCCACAGCACCCCACGCCATCACTGCCCCCAGCACAAAGGAAACGCTGATCTAGTACCTTTGCTTCCTTGCCACTTCCTCCATGAGGCAAACCAGAATGTTTAAATCTTGCTGTCTTAAGCATAGACAACAATGTCCACTATCTTTACTATGGTAATAAAGTGAGAGCAGGATTTTCCTTAAGTGTCCTGCTAAGGTAAGAGATGTACTGTCTCTTATTAAAATACACTCTGCAACACTGGACTGCAAGGAGCGGCTGTCGCTTGTCCACATCGCATACTCGTACTGGATCTGTGATCAATTACTCGCTGTAGCAGTAAACAAGATATTTGCCCCTTCTGAGAGGACTGGGCCCCTCAGGGCTGAAAGGGGGTGAAAGGGGCTGAAGGGGGCTGATACCCCCCTCTTGGAGAAAATTTCTCCACACTTAGAGTGTTTAAAAAGCACTGTACTGCTATAAACAGCTGAGTTTTTGTTATGCTTAAGTCAGCAATAATCGAGTCAGACACTACTGACCTACTAGCTTAACCTCAGGGTGAATGACCATGAAGGGTACAGAGTACATATGGCTGATGTTTATGACTTGAGTTCTGTGTCAGCCTGACCACGATGATTAATCGTAAATAACGATGTTATGCACTTCATTCACTATACACTATAAATGTCATTTTAAAACTGTAAATCACATTAAATATTACTTCCCACATATAAAAAAATTTAAAATTTTAAATATTTTTTTTAATAAAAAACAGTTATATCTATAAAAAATTAAACACAATCTTGTTTTTTTAATCTTCTCTATAAACATTATAAACAAAATGAGTGGGATATACACTCAACCAAATGAAAAATCATTTGGGGTGCTGCTGTAGTCAGTGTTTTTTCGAGCGGACAGTGGATTTCCCGGGGGCCAAACCCCGTTTTTTTGTTGGGGGAGGGCAACCCACTCCTGTTTTTTTTGGGTTAAAAACCCCCCCCCCCGGGTTTAGCGGGCCCGTTTTTCCCTTTTTGCCCAATTCTTTGTTTATTGAGTCGGGGGACTCATTTTTTACTGATTATATTTTAAAAAAACTTGTTTTTTTAGCTTTTTTTGAAGGACCTTGGACTCATAGGTTATTTTCACACTGTAGTAAAAACATATTTTGGGCCCAAATGTGTGGCCTTTTTTCCGGGTTTGAGCCGACCAAAATGTTGGGGGGAAATGGTTTTAAAAGCTATGTTTTTAGTTTTTTAAATTTTAGTGAAACTTTTGCTTAGAAAGGGCAGTTTTCTCCCTCCCCCACGCCGCCCCCGGGCGAGGTCTTGGGGTAGCTGTTTTAATCATTTTTTAAAAGGGGTGAAATGAATTATTTTTATGTAAACCCAAAAAAATTACCCCCAGAAGGGGTTTTGTCAGCCTATTTCATTTACTGATGGGGGGCTTACCCTTTCTTGTTTGAACTCAAAAGT
>NC_069427.1:900679-909073 GCF_026875155.1 Cherax quadricarinatus
ACTCCTTCTTTAGCTCTAACTCTATTTGAAACCCTTGACCTAATCCCATTTATTCCTCTCCACTGAAACTCTGCCAACCCCTTCAGCTTTGTTTCACTTAAAGCCAGGACATCCAGCTTCTTCTCATTCATAACATCCACAATCATCTCTTTCTTATCATTTGCACAACATCCACGCACATTCAGACTTCTCACTTTGACAATTTTCTTCTTCTTATTCTTTTTAGTAATTATTACAGGAAAAAGGGTTACTAGCCCATTGTTCCCGGCATTTTAGTTGACTTTTACAACACGCATGGCTTACGGAGGAAAGATTCTTATTCCACTTCCCCATGGATATAAAAGGAAAAGTAATAAGACCAAGAACTATTAAGATAAAATCAAAGAAAACTCAGATGAGTGTGTATAAATAAAATGTACATGTATGTGTAGTGTGACCTAAGTGTAAGTAGAAGTAGCAAGACGTACCTGTAATCTTGTATATTTATGAGACAGACAAAAGACACCAGCAATCCTACCATCATGTAAAACAATTACAGGCTTTTGTTTTACATTCACTTGACAGGACGGTAGTACCTCCCTGGGTGGTTGCTGTCTACCAACCTACTACCTATATAAATATGTACATATATAAATATATATATTTATATATATTATATATATAATATATATTTTATATATATATATATATATATATATATATATATATATATATATATATATATATTTATATTATATAATATATATATATGTTGGGAGGTACCACCTCTAGAACTGTCCTGGAGACCCTCATCGTCAGAGAAAAGAATAAACTTGCTTCAGGGAAAACTCAAGGTTCTCCCTGAAGCTGTTTGAAAATTTTCTCCTTCCACCTTTTATATATTCTATATATGCCTTATTTAAAAACAAAATACATTGACAAAATACATTGACAAAAATACAATATGGAGTAAAACAACATAGACAGCACCTCAGAGCTACATCTCGAATACTTCGTCCAGCTCCCTGGCGGTGGGCCGCGTGCCCAGAATGCTGCAGGCACTTCCTCTCTGGATCGCGACATTGAATCTCTGAAAGAGGAAGCTGGTCGCCCTGTGGTCCTTGGTTTCTATGGTGAGTTTCTCACCCAGCTCTTTGAGGAACTTTAGAGCACACTTGCCCCATGCTCCAAGGGTCTCCGATCCTATTGGGATGAAGTTATAGCAAAGGGGAAGGTCTTCATATTTATGGATTTTCTGGGTCTCCCTGTGGCTGGCAGCTCCACCCCTTTCCACTACGGAGTATGGCAAGCAGGTATCTGCCAATGTGGCGGCACAGATGTAGTCCCATGCAATCTGCTTTCCATCCTTCCAGGGTAGCAAAGTGGCTCCATCAGGACGCTTTTGACTTCCGTCAGACCTCTGCACTTGGGGTTCCCATTGAGCTTGGCAACGGGCTGTGGCGAGGCTTCTCTTTATGATGTCATTGACCTCTTCCTGTCTGGCATACTTTCCTTCTGCTGTGTGACACACGAGACCATGAAGTCCGAATAGATCAACTGCCGCCCTGCCGCAAATATACCTATGTTCGGTGAGGATGGGGGCGGCTAGGCGAAGAGCAACACCAATCTGAATGGCCTGTGGGTCGATTCGAGTGCCCGAGGAGGAATTGGGAACAGCCAGAAGGAAATCTCCTGAGTGTGGTGCCTTCACCGCGTTGGTGAGCACTGTGTTGGCGATTTTTTTCCATGATCGGTTTGTCCCAGTGGGGCTGTTTGTGCTCTTTGGGAGGGGCTGGTCTACTGGAGGAGTCTGCAAGGATGTCCCACCGCATCGCTTCTTTAGTAAACCTGGGGTCTTGAGCTCCTACCATGTCTCTCAAGCCATACCACGGGCGGGGATAGAACCTGCGATTATAGAGTCTCAAAACTCCAGACCGTCGCGTTAGCCACTAGACCAGGTAGCCACAATAAGATTCGTCCAACTAGGTATATTTATACACCATAGGAAGGTTAGCATAGGCACCACTGTGACCACAAATGCAAGTTTTTACTTGCATTTCTGGTCACATCAGGTCCCTGATGTAGGCCCTTGTCGCATGAGTTGCGGTTTCACTGCCTTGAGGGACCCCAAAGCCCAGTTGGTGTGGCTGGAGTAAACTGGCAGCTTCTAGGCGAATGTTTCTTACTGCTGCTTTGGCAACGAGACGACGAGGAGTGTTACCAACAACAATGAGTCTGATTCCCCCATCCTTCTTCAAAACACACAGTGAGGCTCCAAAAAAGAAAGGTTTAATTTTTTCTGGGATTCGCCCAGCCAGGCAGTTGTTGAAGAAAGCTGTTAACTCGGTGAAAAGAATTGATGCGGATGCACCGAGTACTGGATTTACCATCCTTTGAGATGTTGTGGTCGAATTCCAGTGTAACTTTCTGCAGATCCTGCTGGAAATGAAATTATCGCCTTATAGACTTCTGATTCTGGCAAAATTAATTGTTCAGTGATGGGGTCCTCCTCAGGGTTGTTGTTGATGGCTATGGTGTCCCTGGTTGGATGCTTGTCTCTTAGTGCTTGGGCCGTGGTCTCATCCTTGGGGGCTACAGTGTCGTCACTTGTAATTATTCGGATTGCTACCACTGTGTTACCTTCTTCGATTTTTTTGCTAACCTGTGCGCAAATTTTCTCGTTTTCAGTGGAACTTTTCTTGGGTCTACCACTGTGATTCCTGCGATGATGGGGCAGATGGATACAATTATCCGTTCTTGGGTAGTTGCACACTGCCTTGATAACTGACGTTGTTAGCAGTTTGCCTCGTCTCTCAGGAACTGCAAGACAGACATTGCCGAACAGGAGTAGGTTGCGCCATGCTTGGATGGAGCCTCGTGCTTCTAAGTTGGTGGAACCTCCATTCACCTGCTTAAGAAAGTCTGTGAATTTCCCTGCTGCATATGGGCGAGCCGCTTTAGGGATGTAGAATAGGGTACTGTTAGAAGTGGATTTGAATGCCAACAGAAGGTTATCGCAAGTGAGGAGGTTGCCACTGGAATTGTTACCTGCCTGTGGAGGCTGTGGGCTGCTCGCTGCTGGGGGCATATGTGATCCCGCACACCCATTGTATGCACGAATAAGGCCATCCCAGTTGCGTGCTCGAAACTCTCTACACGCCAAACATGTGCCTCTTCTTTCATTGTTGGGTGGATTGTTTCCCTGGCTTTGTGTCTGGCTGCTTCATCATCTGCCATACCTCAAATTGTGTGGTAAGCTCAGGCTGAAGGGAAAATGGCGCATGGCACATACCGCATGTGGTTCATGGTGGTGGTAAGGTGATGGGAAGGGTCTCCCGTCCTTACGGTGGGCGGTGGAGGAGAGGTAGGTGTGGAAGATGTGTGATGAGGTGGAGTAGCGCACTCACTCCCACGACTCATCACTATACACCACTATGCTCTGTGCACAGCCCCCACTATAAACGACACACCGCTATACACTACACATGCTATGCGCATACCATGCACATGCTAAGCCCATACTATGCACTATACACCATATACACTATCCACACGGTGAATAAACACTCCATTGTCGTAACACCCCATGTATAAACCTAAGTAACCATTCTTACAGGATTCATTACTTTTGTAACTTGTAAGTTTATATAGTGGCCCGGTGGCCTGGTGGCCCGGTGGCCCGGTGGCCCGGTGGCCTGGTGGCCTGGTGGCCTGGTGGCCCGGTGGCCCGGTGGCCTGGTGGCCTGGTGGCCCGGTGGCTGAAGCTCCCGCTTCACACACGGAGGGCCCGGGTTCGATTCCCGGCGGGTGGAAGCATTTCGACACGTTTCCTTACACCTGTTGTCCTGTTCACCTAGCAGCAAATAGGTACCTGGGTGTTAGTCGACTGGTGTGGGTGGCATCCTGGGGGACAAGATTGAGGACCACAATGGAAATAAGTTAGACAGTCCTCGATGACGCACTGACTTTCTTGGGTTATCCTGGGTGGCTAACCCTCCGGGGTTAAAAATCCGAACAAAATCTTATCTTATCTTATCTTACATTTGTACCGAGTTCAGCTATCAAAACTTTGGGGGGCCCAGTCCCTGGACCCATTATGTACCTCTGTAATCTGTAAATACCTTTGTAACTTGTCATGATTGTGACCAGACCTACCTGGAGTTCATTACCTTTGTAAATTGTGAGTTCATTACCTCTGTAACTTGCTCAGCTATCAAAACTTTGAGGCCCAGTCCCTGGACCCATTATGTACCTTTGTAATCTTTTGACTACCGCCCACAGGATGGGTATGGGGTGCATAATAAACATTAAACTAACTGTCGTAACACCAGCACAAGGTGTATACGCGCCTGCTTGGGGAAGGGGGAAGGGGGGGATACAGTTTTACCCCTCAACCTCCTCCTCCTCCTACATGAGGCCTCCTCTCACCGAACTCTCCTACCCATAGGTGACCGTTATGTTCCCTCACTGAATTCATGTACACAACACTTTTCTTGATTCTGAAGGGAGAGAGGAAAAGCAGAGTCTTTTGGCCCTTTTCAGCACGAACAGCAGATATTCACACACCAGCCTGTTACCTGGAGGTTACCTGGAGGTTATCCCGGGGATCAACGCCCCCGCGGCCCGGTCCAAGACCAGGCCTCCCGATGGATCAGGGCCTGATCAACTAGGCTGTTACTGCTGGCCGAACGCAGTCCAACGTACGAGGCACAGCCCGGCTGATCCGGCACTGACTTTAGGTATCTGTCCAGCTCTCTCTTGAAGGCAGCCAGGGGTTTATTGGCAATTCCCCTAATGCTTGATGGGAGGCTGTTAAACAGTTTTGGGCCCCGGACACTTATGGTGTTTTCCCTTAGTGTACCAATGGCGCCCCTACTTTTTATTGGGGGCATTTTGCATGATAATCCTGGTAGGTGTTCTTAATTGGACAATATTGTGCCAAAACCACAGAGCAGGATGCCCACAGCCTCTCTCTGGCGAAGATGCCAGTCATATATGAATTTTAAGATCAAAATTGCATATATATATATTATATATATATATATATATATATATATATATATATATATATATATATATATATATATATATATATATATATATATATGTCGTGCCGAATATGTAAAACTGCAGGAAATGACACAATCGCCTTAAAGACTTCCGATTCTGGCAAAATTAATTGTTCAGTGATGGGGTCTTCCTCAGGGTTGTTGTTGATGGCTATGGTGTCCCTGGTTGGATGCTTGTCTCTCAGTGCTTGGGCCGTGGTCTCATCCTTGGGGCTACAGTGTCGTCACTTGTAATTTTGCTAACCTGTACGCAAATTTCCTAGTTTTCAGTGGGACTTTTCTTGGGTCTACCACTGTGATTCCTGCGATGATGGGGCAGATGGACACAATTATCCGTTCTTGGGTAGTTGCGCACTGCCTTGATAACTGACGTGGTTAGCAGTTTGCCTCGTCTCTCAGGAATTGCAAGACAGACATTGCCGAACAGGAGCAGGTTGCGCCATGCTTGGATGGTGCCTCGGGCTTCTAAGTTGGTGGAACCTCCATTCACCTGCTTAAGAAGGTCTGTGAATTTCCCTGCTGCATATGGGCGACCCGCTTTAGGGATGTGGGATAGGGTACTGTTAGCAGTGGATTTGAATGCCAACAGAAGGTTATCGCAAGTGAGGAGGTTGCCATTGGAATTGTCATCTGCCTGTGGAGGCTGTGGGCTGCTCTCTGCTGGGGGCATATGTGATCCCGCACATCCATTGTGTGCACGAATGCGACCATTCCTGTTGCGTGCTCGAAACTCTCCGCACACCTGACATGTGCCTCTTCTTTATATATATATATATATATATATATATATATATAATATATATATATATATATATATATATATATATATATATATATATATATATATATATATATATGTATATATATTGATGAGGGAAAAGGATGAGTGGTGCACTTAGGAGTCTCTGGAGACAAAGAACTTTGTCCTTGGAGGCAAAGAGGGGAATGTATGAGAGTATAGTTTTACCAACGCTCTTATATGGGTGTGAAGCGTGGGTGATGAATGTTGCAGCGAGGAGAAGGCTGGAGGCAGTGGAGATGTCATGTCTGAGAGCAATGTTTTGGTGTGAATATAATGCAGAGAATTCGTAGTTTGGAAGTTAGGAGGAGGTGCGGGATTACCAAAACTGTTGTCCAGAGGGCTGAGGA
This sequence comes from Cherax quadricarinatus, assembly GCF_026875155.1. NCBI lineage: Eukaryota > Metazoa > Arthropoda > Malacostraca > Decapoda > Parastacidae > Cherax > Cherax quadricarinatus. Next base: position 906,877 of record NC_069427.1, read on the forward strand.
AGGGTTGTTGAGGTGGTTCGGACATGTGGAGAGAATGGAGCGAAACAGAATAACTTCAAGAGTGTATCAGTCTGTAGTGGAAGGAAGGCGGGGTAGGGGTCGGCCTAGGAAAGGTTGGAGGGAGGGAGTAAAGGAGGTTTTGTGTGCGAGGGGCTTGGACTTCCAGCAGGCATGCGTGAGCGTGTTTTATAGGAGTGAATGGAGACAAATGGTTTTTAATACTTGACGTGCTGTTGGAGTGGAGCAAAGTAACATTTATGAAGGGGTTCAGGGAAACCGGCAGGCCGGACTTGAGTCCTGGAGATGGGAAGTACAGTGCCTGCACTCTGAAGGAGGGTGTTAATGTTGCAGTTTAAAAACTGTAGTGTAAAGCACCCTTCTGGCAAGACAGTGATAGAGTGAATGATGGTGAAAGTTTTTCTTTTTCGGGCCACCCTGCCTTGGTGGGAATCGGCCAGTGTGATAATAATATATATATATATATATATATATATATATATATATATAAAATATATATATATATATATATATATATATATATATATATATATATATATATAAATATATAGATATATATAATATATAATATATATATATATGGGGTTATAGAAATATGATATATAATATAATATATATATATAATATATGATATATATATAATATATCAGATATCATATAGATTCAAGTGCTATATACTGCTGATAGCACATCTAGTATCGGGCCCTTTCTCAGACAAGATGGGACTTACCAGATGACAACAGGAAAAGATGAAATACTGAAAAACTCCAGTACTTCTGATTTAGTGAGCACTTATCGTCTGGGATCGACGACCCAATGATATTCATGAATGAGCCTCAAAACCCCATAAATGTATGCCAGATTTTCGGCATTACCCTAATTCCGATAGACTTTGAAAAAGCCATTGACAACATGCCCATACACTCAGACCCAGGCCCAGACTCGTGGAACTCTGTATTCATTAATAACTGCAAGAAACCCCTCTCGCGTGCCCTAACTACACTATAGATGAGGAGCTTGGACATGGGTGAAATTCCACAGTCACTTAAAACAACGGATATAGCCCCACTCCATGAAGGTGGCAGCAAAGCATTAGGTAAGGACTATAGACCAATAGCTGTAACGTCCCACATCATAAAAATCTTTGAGTGCTAAGAAGCAGGATTGCAAATCACCTGGATTTCCAAAATCTGCACAATCCAGGGCAACATGGGTTCAGGGCAGGTCGCTCCTGCCTCTCACAACTACTGGATCACTATGATATGGCCTTGGATGCACTGGAAGAAACTCAGAATGCAGATGTAATATACACAGACTTTGCAAAAGCGCTTGACAATTGTGATCATGGCGTAATATCGCATAAAATACGTGCTAAAGGAATAACTGGGAAAGTGGGGAGATGGATCTTCAACTTCCTAACAAATCGAACACAAAGAGTAGTGGTCAACAGAGTTAAATCAGAGGCTGCCATAGTGAAGAGCTCTGTTCCACAAGGCACAGTACTCGCCCTCATCCTGTTCCTCATTCTCATATCAGACATAGACAGAGATGTAACCCACAGCATTGTATCATCCTTTGCAGACGATACTAGGATCTGCATGAGGCTGTCATCTACTGAGGACACGGTTAACCTCTAAGAAAATATAAACCAAGTTTTCCAATGGGCAACGGTAAACAATATGATGTTCAATGATGACAAATTCCAACTACTCTGTTATGGAAAACTGGAGGAGATAATAACTAGAACAGAGTATACTACAAACTCTGGCCATACAATAGAGCGGAAAAATAATATAAGGGACCTGGGAGTAGTAATGTCTGAGGATCTCACTTTCAAGGATCACAACAGTGCCATGATCACAAGTACAAAGAAAATGATAGGATGGATAATGAGAACGTTCAAAAAGAGAGATGCCAAGGCAGTGATGATCCTTTTCAAATCACTTGTTCTCTCTAGGCTGGAATACTGCTGTACATTAACATCTCCGTTCAAAGCAGGTGAAATTGGAGATCTAGAGAGTGTGCAGAGATCCTTTACTGCACGTATAAGTTCTGTCAAGCACCTTAACTACTGGGAACGCTTGGAAGCACTTGACTTGTACTCGTTGGAACGCAGGAGAGAGAGATATATCATAATCTACACTTGGAAAATCTTGGAAGGAATGGTCCCGGATCTGCC
>NC_069427.1:909573-928977 GCF_026875155.1 Cherax quadricarinatus
TTATGATTTATTATTATGTTATGGATTTTATTATTTATAGTTATGGATATTATTATTTATAGTTATGGGATTTTATTATTTATAGTTTATGGATATTATTATTATAGTATGGATTTATTATTTATAGTTATGGATATTATTTATTTATGTTATGGGATTATTATTTATAGTTATGGGATATTATTATTTATATGTTATGGGGATTTTATTATTTATAGTTATGGGATTTATATTATAGTTATGGATATTATATTTATAGTTATGGATTTATTATTATAGTTATGGGTATTTTTATTTATAGTTATGGGATATTATTATTTATATTTATGGGATATTATATTATAGTTATGGGATATATTATTTATATGTTATGTATTATTATTTATAGTTATGGATATTATTATTTATAGTATGTATATATTTAGAGATATTATTATTTAATAAATTAATTATGGGATATTATTATTTATAGTAACAGGTACAAAACAAACACTAACAGGTCACAACAACAAACACTAAACAGGTCACAACACAAACACTAACAGGTCCAACAACAAACACAACAGGTCAAACAACATAACACTAACAGGCACAACAACCACAACAACTAACAGGTCACAAAACAACAAACACTAACAGTCACTGACAACAAACACTAACAGGTCACAACAACAAACACTACATTTCACAAAACAAAAACTAACAGGTTACAACAACAAACACAACATGCCAAACAACAAACACTAACAGGTCACAACAACAAACACTAACAGGTCACAACGACAAACACTAAGCAGGTACCCAGGCAACAAACACTAACAGGTCACAACAGCGAACACTAACAGTCAAAACTGACAAAACACTAACAGGTACACAACACCAAACACTACAGGTCACCAACAATAAACACTACAGGAAACAACCACAAGCACTAACAGGTCACAAAAACAAACACTAACTAGTCACAGCAACAAACACTAACAGGTCACAACAACAAACACTAACATTTCACGACAACAAGAACACTAACGAGGTCAAAAAAACAAACACTACATGCCACAACAACTATACACAACAGGTCAGCAACAACAAACACTAACAGGTCACAACGACAAACACTAACAGGTCACAGCAACAAACACTAACAGGTCACAACAGCGAACACTAACAGGTCACAACGACAAACACTAACAGGTCACAACACCAAACACTAACAGGTCACAACAATAAACACTAACAGGAAACAACCACAAGCACTAACAGGTCACAAAAACAAACACTAACTAGTCACAGCAACAAACACTAACAGGTCACAGCAACAAACACTAACAGGACACAACAACAAGCACTAACAGGTCACAAAAACAAACACTGACTAGTCACAGCAAAATACACTAACAGGACACAACAACAAGCACTAACAGGTCACAGCAAAATACACTAACAGGACACAACAACAAGGACTAACAGGTCACAACAACAAACACTAACAGGTAACAACACCAAACACTAACAGGTCACAACAATAAGCACTAACAGGACACAACAACAAGCACTAACAGGTCACAACAACAAACTCTAACAGGTCACAACAACAAACACTAACAGGTCACAATAACAAACACTAACAGGTCACAAAAAGGATCACTAACTAGTCACAGCAACAAACACTAACAGGTCACAACAACAAACACTAACAGGTCACAACAACAAACACTAACAGTTCACAACAACAAACACTAACGGGTCACAACAACAAACACTAATAGGTCACAACAACAAACACTAACAGGTCAAAACAACAAACACTTACAGGTCACAACAACAAACACTAACAGGTCAAAACAACCAAACACTAACAGGTCACAACAACAAACACTAACAGGTCACAACAACAAACACTAACAGGTCAAAACAACAAACACTAACAGGTGAAAAGAACAAACACTAACAGGTGATCAACGAACAAAGCACTAAATCTGTCAAAACAACAAACACTAAACCAGTTCAAACAACAATCTACTACCAGTTGAAAACAACCAACACTAACCGTCACAACAACAACATTAACAGGTCACAACAACAAACACTAACAGGTCACAACAACAAACACTAACAGGTCACAACAACAAACACTAACAGGTCACAACAACAAACACTAACAGGTCACAACAACAAACACTAACAGGTCAAAACAACAAACACTAACAGGTGAAAACAACAAACACTAACAGGTCACAACAACAAACACTAACAGATCACAACAAACACTAACAGGTCACAGCAACAAACACTAACAGGTCACAACAACAAACACTAAGTGGTCACACCAACAAACACTAACAGGTGACAACAACAAACACTAACAGGTCACAAAAACAAGAACTAACAAGTCACAACAACAAGCACTAACAAGTCACAACAACAAACACTAACAGGTCACAACAACAAACACTAAAAGGTCACAACAACAAACACTAACAGGTCACAACAACAAACACTAACAGATTCACAATAATAAAACACTAAACAACACAACAACAAACACTAACAGGTCACAACAACAAACACTAACAGGTCACAACAACAAACACTAACAGGTCACAACAACAAACACTAAGAGGTCAAAACAACAAACACTAACAGATCACAACAACAAACACTAACAGGTCAAAACAAAACAAACACTAACTGTCAAACAACAAACATAACAGTCACAACAACAAACACAAATAGATTTCACAACAACAAACACTAACAGGCGTTAACATCAACAAACACTAAAAGGAAACAACCACAAACACTAACAGGACACAACAACAAACACTAACAGTCAAACAACAAACACTAAACGATGTCAAAACCAACAAACACTAACAGTTCACACAACAACAGATCACAACAGTCAAACACATCAAACACTAACAGGTACACAACAACAAACACTAACAGGTCACAACAACAAACACTAAAAGGTCACAAAAACAAACGCTAACAGGTCAAAACAACAAACACTAACAGGTCGCAACAACAGACACTAACAGGTCAAAACATCAAACACTAACAGGTCACAACAACAAACACTAACAGGTCACAACAACAAACACTAACAGGTCAAAACAACAAACACTAACAGGTGGAAAAAAAAACCAAACAAACAATAACAAGTCCACAACAACAAACACAAACAGATCAACAGCAACAAACACTAACAGGTCACAACAACAAACACTAACAGGTCACAACAACAAACACTAACAGGTCAAAACAACAAACACTAACAGGTCGCAACAACAGACACTAACAGGTCAAAACATCAAACACTAACAGGTCACAACAACAAACACTAACAGGTCACAACAACAAACACTAACAGGTCAAAACAACAAACACTAACAGGTGAAAACAACAAAGAATAACATCACAACACAAACACTAACAGGTCAAACAACAAACACTAACAGGTCACAACAACAAACACTAACAGGTCAAAACAACAAACACTAACAGGTGAAAACAACAAACAATAACAGATCACAACAACAAACACTAACAGATCACAGCAACAAACACTAACAGGTCACAACAACAAACACTAACAGGTCACAACAACAAACACTAACAGGTCACAACAACAAACATTAACAGGTCACAAAAACAAGCACTAACAAGTCACAACAACAAGCACTAACAAGTCACAACAACAAGCACTAACAGGTCACAACAACAAACACTAACAGGTCACCAACATCAACACTACAGGTCACAACAACAAACACTAACAAGTCACAACAACAAACACTAACAGGTCACAACAACAAACACTAACAGGTCACAACAACAAACACTAACAGGTCACAAAAACAAGCACTAACAAGTCACAACAACAAGCACTAACAGATCACAACAACAAACACTAACAGGACACAACAAGCACTAATAGGTCACAACAACAAATACTAACAGGTCACAACAACAAACACTAACAGGTCACAACAACAAACACTAACAGGTCACAACAACAAACACTAACTGTTAACAACAACAAACACTAACGGGTCACAACAACAAACACTAATAGGTCACAACAACAAACACTAACAGGTCAAAACAACAAACACTTACAGGTCACAAGACAACAAACACTAACAGTCAATAACAAACAAACACTAACAGACACAACAACAAACACTAAACAGTCACACACAACAAACTCTAACAGGTCAAAACAACAAACACCAACAGGTGAAAAAGAACAAACCACTAGACAGGTGACAACAACAAACACTAACAGTCAAAACAACAAACACTAACACATTCAAAACAACAACCTAACCGTTATCAAAACAACAAACACTAACAGGTCACAACACAAAACATTAACAGGTCACAACAACAAACGCACGACTACAGGTCACACAACAAACACTAAACAGGTCACAACAACAAACACTCAACGAGGTCACAACAACCAAACACTAACAAGCGGTCACAACAAAAACACACCAAGTCAAAACAACAATCACTAACAGGTGAAAGCAACAAACACTAACAGGTCACAACAACAAACACTAACAGATCACAACAAACACTAACAGGTCACAGCAACAAACACTAACAGGTCACAACAACAAACACTAAGTGGTCAAGAGACCAACAACACAAACATGAGACGAACAACAAACACTAACAGGTCACAAAAACAAGAACTAACAAGTCACAACAACAAGCACTAACAAGTCACAACAACAAACACTAACAGGTCACAACAACAAACACTAAAAGGTCACAACAACAAACACTAACAGGTCACAACAACAAACACTAACAGATCACAATAACAAACACTAACAGATCACAACAACAAACACTAACAGGTCACAAAAACAAACACTAACAGGTCACAAAAACAAGCACTAACCAGGTTCACAAAAACAGCACTAATAGGTCACAACAACAAACACTAACAGGTCACAACAACAAGCACTAACAGGTCACAACAACAAACACTAACAGGTCACAACAACAAACACTAACAGGTCACAACAACAAACACTAGCAGGTCACAACACCAAACAGTAAGAGGTCACAACAGCAAACACTAACAGGTCACAACAACAAACACTAACAGGTCACAACAACAAACACTAACAGATCACAACAACAAACATTAAGAGGTCACAACAACAAGCACCAACAGGTCACAACAACAAACATTAACAGGTCACAAGAATAAACACTAACATTCCACAACAACAAAACACTACATGAGTCAACAACAACAAACACTAACAGTTCAAACAACAAACCCTAACAGGTCACAAACAACAAACACAAGCATGTCACTTCACCAAACACTACAGGTCAAAGACAACAACCACTAACAGTCACAGCAACAAACACTAACAGGTCACAACAACAAACACTAAGTGGTCACACCAACAAACACTAACAGGTGACAACAACAAACACTAACAGGTCACAAAAACAAGAACTACAAGTCCACAAACAACAAGCAGCTAACAAGTCACAACAACAACACTAAAACAGGTCACAACAACAAACACTAAAAGGTCACAACAACAAACACTAACAGGTCACAACAACAAACACTAACAGATCACAATAACAAACACTAACAGATCACAACAACAAACACTAACAGGTCACAAAAACAAACACTAACAGGTCACAAAAACAAGCACTAACAGGTCACAAAAACAAGCACTAATAGGTCACAACAACAAACACTAACAGGTCACCACAACAAGCACTAACAGACACGAACAACAAAACACTAACAGTCACAACAACAAACACTAACAGGTCACAACAACAAACACTAGCAGGTCACAACACCAAACAGTAAGAGGTCACAACAGCAAACACTAACAGGTCACAACAAAAAACACTAACTGGTTCACAACAATAACAAACACTAACATAACATACAACAACAAACATTAAGAGGTCACAACAACAAGCACCAACAGGTCACAACAACAAACATTAACAGGTCACAAGAATAAACACTAACATTCCACAACAACAAACACTAACAGGTCACAACAACAAACACTAACAGGTCACAACAACAAACACTAACAGGTCACAACAACAAACACAAGCAGGTCACAACACCAAACAGTAAGAGGTCACAACAGCAAACACTAACAGGTCACAACAAAAAACACTAACAGGTCCACAAAACAAACACGAACAGGTCACAACACCAATTACTAACAGGTCAAAACAGCAAACACTAACAGGTCACAACAACAAACACTAACAGGTCACAACAACAAACTCTAACAGGTCACAACAACAAACACTAACATTTCACAACAACAAACACTAACATTCCACAACAACAAACACTAACATTTCACAACAGCAAACACTAACAGGTCACAACAACAAACACTAACATGCCACAACAACAAACACTAACAGGTTACAACAGAAAACACTAACAGGTCCCAACAACAAACACTAACAGGTCACAACACCAATTACTAACAGGTCAAAACAGCAAACACTAACAGGTCACAACAACAAACACTAACAGGTCACAACAACAAACACTAACAGGTCACAACAACAAACACTAGCAGGTCACAACAAAAAACACTAACAGGTCACAACAAAGAACACTAACATTTCACAACAACAAACACTAACAGGTCACAACAACAAACACTAACAGGTGACAACAACAAACACTAACAGGTCCCAACAGCAAACACTAAGAGGTCACAACAAAGAACACTAACAGGTCACAACAAAGAACACTAACAGGTCACAACAGCGAACACTAAGAGGTCACAACGACAAACACTAACAGGTCACAACAACAAACACTAACAGGTTACAACAGCAAACACTAACAGGTCACAAAAGCAAACACTAAGAGGTCACAACGACAAACACTAACAGGTCACAACACCAAACACTAACAGGTCACAACAATAAGCACTAACATCACACAAGAAGAAGCACTAACAGGTCACAAAAACAAACACTAACAGGTCACAGCAACAAACACTAACAGGTCACAACAGCAAACACTAAGAGGCCACAACGACAAACACTAACAGGTCACAACACCAAACACTAACAGGTCACAACAATAAGCACTAACATCACACAAGAAGAAGCACTAACAGGTCACAAAAACAAACACTAACTAGTTACAGCAACAAACACTAACAGGTCACAGCAACAAACACTAAGAGGACACAACAACAAGCACTAACAGTCCAAAACAAACCTAACTAGTCACAGCAGCAAACACTAACAGGTCACAGCAACAAACACTAACAAGTCACAACAACAAACACTAACAGGTCACAACAACAAAGACTAACAGGTCACAAAAAGAATCACTAACTAGTCACAGAAACAAACACTAACAGGTCACAGCAACAAACAATAACAGGACACAACAAAAACAATAAAAGATCACAACAACAAACACTAACAGGTCAAAACAACAAACATTAACAGGTCACAATAACAAGCACTAACAGGTCACAACAACAAACATTAACAGGTCACAATAACAAGCGCTAACAGGTCACAAAAACAACCACTATCTGGTCACAACAACAAAAACTAACAGGTCACAACAAAATACACTAACAGGGCACAACAACAAGCACTAACAGTTCACAAACAGCAAACAATAACATCACACAGAGACCAACAACCACTAACAGTTATCACAACAACAAACACTAACATGACACGACACAACCAACACTAATAGGTCTCAACAACAAACACTAACAGGTCACAACGACAGACACTAAAAGGTCACAACAACTAACACTAACAGTTACAACAACAAACACTACATGACACAACACAAACACTAACAGTCACAACAACAAACTACTAACAGGTCACCACAACAAACGCCAAACAAGTCACAACAACAAACACTTACAGACACAACAACAAACACAAACAGGGTCCAATCAACAAAAACAACTACATGTCACAATCAACAAACAACTAACATGTCCACACCAACAAACACAAGCAGGTCACAACACCAAACAGTAAGAGGTCACAACAGCAAACACTAACAGGTCACAACAAAAAACACTAACAGGTCACAACAACAAACACTAACAGATCACAACAACAAACATTAAGAGGTCACAACAACAAGCACCAACAGTCACAACAACAAACAATTAACAGGTCACATAGATAAACACTAACATACCCAACAACAAACACTCACACATGTCACACAACAAACACTAACAGTCACAACAACAAACCACTAACAGGTCACAACAACAAACACAAGCAGGTCACAACACCAAACAGTAAGAGGTCACAACAGCAAACACTAACAGGTCACAACAAAAAACACTAACAGTCACAAATAACAAATCACGAACAGTCACAACGACACAATTACTAACAGGGGGGAGCGGAAAACAGGCAAACACTAAACAGGTCAAGCAACACAAACACCAACAGTTCACACAAACAAACTCTAACATGTCACAGACAACACACACTAACATTTCACAACAACAAACACTAAACATTCCACAACAACAAACACTAACATTTCACAACAGCAAACACTAACAGGTCACAACAACAAACACTAACATGCCACAACAACAAACACTAACAGGTTACAACAGAAAACACTAACAGGTCCCAACAACAAACACTAACAGGTCACAACACCAATTACTAACAGGTCAAAAACCAGCAAACACTAACAGGTCCTCAACAATCACACAGGCTAGACTAGGAGTCCACAAAAAAACACACAATCACAACACACTAACATGTTTCAACAACAAACACTAAGCAGGCTCACAGACAAAAAACACTAACAGGTCACAACAAAGAAACACAACGATATCACAATAACAAACACAACAGTCACAACAACAAACAGCAATCAGGTGACAACAACATACTCTAACAAACAGTCCCAACAGCAAACACTACACATTGGGTCACAACAAAGAACACGTAACAGGAGATCACAACAAGAACACTAACATTCACAACATCGAACACTAAGAGGTCACAACGACAAACACAAACAGTCACAACAACAAACACTAACAGGTTACAACAGCCAACATAACAAGGTCACAAAAGCAAACTACTAAGAGGTCACAACGACGAAACACTACAGGTCATCAACACCAAACACTAACCAGGTTCACAACATTAAAGCACTAACAACATTCCCACACAAAAGAAGCACTAGCAGGTCACAAACAAACACTAACAGGTCAAGTGCAACAAACACTAACAGGTCACAACACTCAGCAAACACTAAGAAGGCCACAACGTACAAACAGACTAACAGGTCACTAACAGCCAACACTAACAGTCACAACAATAAGCACTAACATCACCCAAGAAGAAGCACTCTAACAGGTCACAACGAAATAAAACAAACCACTAACTAATTTAACAACGAGCAACAGAACACTAACGAGTCCACAGCAACAAACACTAAGAGGTACACAACAACAAGCACTAACAGGTCACAAAAACAAACACTAACTATCACACAGCAAACACTAACAGGGTCACAGTGCAACAAACACTAACAATTCCACAACAACAAACACTACAGGTCCACAACCACAAAAGACTACAGGTCACAACAAAGAATCACTAACTAGTCACAAGAACAAACACTAACATGTTACACAGCATCAACACAATAACATGACACAACAAAAACAATATAAGGTCACAACAACAAACACTTATCAGTTCAAAACAACAAAACATTAACAATGTCACTATAACAAGCACTAACAGTGTCACAACAACAAACACTTAACAGTCACAATAACAAACGCTAACAGAATTCACAAAAAACAACCACTATCTGGTCACAACAACAAAAACAAACAGGTCACATACAAAAATACACTAACAGGTGCACACAAAACCAAAGCACTAACAGTATCACAACAAACAAACAATAACAGCACACAACAACAAACACTACAGTTTCACAACATACAAACACTAACAGGTACAACAACAAAACACTAATAGGATTCTCACAACATACACTATACCAGGTCACAACGTACAGGACTACTAAAAGGTCACAACACTAACACTAACAAGTTACAACAACAAACACTAACATAGACAACAACAATCAAACACTAACAGGTCACACCAACAACCAACTAACAGGACACAGACAACAAACGCCCAACAATCATCAACAACAAACACTAACAGACACAACAACAAACACTAGCAGGTCCACAACAACAAAAACACTACAGTCCAACACAAACACTAACAGGTACACAACAACAAACGACTAACATGTCACAACATAAACAAAACTAACAGGTGAAAACAAACAAACACTAACAAACAGGTCACAACAAACGAACACAAACAGGTCAGACAACAAACACTAAACAGGACACAACCACCAACACTAACAGATCCAACAATAAACACTAACAGGGTCACAACAACAAACAACTAGCAGGTCCAAAACACCAAACACTAAGAGGATCAAGAGCAACAAACATCTAACCGATCACACTTCAAACACTAACAGGTCAAAACAGGCAAAACACTAACAGAGTCACAACCACAACACTAATAGGTCCTACTAACAACAAACACTAACATTTCACAAACAACAAACACTAACCAGTTACAACAACAAACACTAACATGCCACAACAACAAACACTAACAGTCAACAACAAACACCTAACAGGTCACAACGACAAACACTAACAGGTCACAGCAACAAACACTAACAGTCACAACAGCGAACACTAACAGTCCAACGACAAACACTACAGTCCTCGTCACACCAAACAAGTCTAACAGGTCGATCAACAAATAAACAACAAACAGAAACAACTCACAATCACAACAGAGTCACGAAAAACAAACACTACCTAGTCACAGCAACAAACACTAACAGGTCACAACAACAAACACTAACATTTCACAACAACAAACACTAACAGGTTCACAAAAACAAACACTAACATGCCACAACAACAAACACTAACAGGTCACAACAACAAACACTAACAGGTCACAACGACAAACACTAACAGGTCACAGCAACAAACACTAACAGGTCACAACAGCGAACACTAACAGGTCACAACGACAAACACTAACAGGTCACAACACCAAACACTAACAGGTCACAACAATAAACACTAACAGGAAACAACCACAAGCACAAACGAGGTCACAAAACAAAACACTAACTCGCCACATCAAAAAACACTAACAGGTCACAGCAATAAAAAACAAACACTAACAGGACACAACAACAACACTAAACCAGGACCCAAACAAACACTGACGAGTCACAGCAAGCAATACACTAACAGGGACACAACAACAAGGCACAACAGGTCACAGCAAAATACACTACAGAGGACACAAACAACAAGGACTAAACAAGTCACAACAACGAAACACTAACAGTCCACCACACCAAACACTAACAGGTCACAACAATAATCACTAACAGGACCACAACAACAAGCCCTAACAGGTCATCAACAACAAACTCTACAGGTCACAAAAACAAACACTAACAGGTCACAATAACAAACACTAACAGGTCACAAAAAGATCACCTAACTATCACATGCAACAAACACTAAAGGTCACAACAACAAACACTAAACACAGCACACAACAACAAACACTCAACAGGTTACGAACAAGTAAACACTAACAGGTCACAACGACAAACACAACAGGTCACAACCAACAAACACTAATAGGTCACAACGACAAACCCTGAACAGGTCCACAACAACTACCACTATCAAGTACAACAACAAAACACTAACTATGAACACAACACATAACACAGACCCGGTCATCAACAACAAACACTAACAGGTCACAACAACAAACACAAACAAGTCCAACAACAAATCACAACTGGACACAACAACAAACCACAAACAGTCACAACAACAAAACACTAACAGGTCACAACAACAAAAACACTAATAGGTCAAAACAACAAACACTATACTAATGCCGGAAAAAAAATCCCCCCCCATACCAACAATACCACCAGACGATAACATTCTTCTTTGCAAATATACAGGGTCTAAAGCAGCAATTCAACAACAAAATACCTTCATCCGTGGACTGCTTGCAGAGGCAAAGGCAATGTTTCGCGTCTTTCACTGAGACCCACATAAAGGATCATAGGACAACGAAATATGGATCCCATGTTTACCAAACCTATACAGATGTGACAGAGTGAACAGACAAAAGGGGGGGTTTGCTCTGTACATTGCAGAGTCACTATGTTGCACAGAACAGCTTAAAGCCTCAAATGACTTATGGAAGTTTAGCAGGTTTTAAAGGACGAGAACCAAAAACCTATTCATTGTGGTAGATCCTACAAGCTCCGGATGCAACATCCCAGCAATTCCAGGAACAGTGTTAAAAATTGACCACTGTCCTGGAAAATCTTCCAGCTCGCACCCAACATCTTGCTTCCTGGGGGATTTCAACTTAAGGCACCTAAAAATTGGAGGAATATAGCAAAAAATATTGTTGCAGTATAACACCAGGAGGCAGCTCTGATGAAAACTCACACTCCTCTCACGAGCTTTTAAATCCTCAGCACAAGAATTCAAATTAAAAACCAGCAAATAATAAGCCAACTAGACTGGAGAATACACTAGACCTCATCTTCACTAACAAAGATGCTCCTGATAAAAATGTCAAACCCATGATCAAAAGAAAATACTCAAACACAACATAATTGAGGTTCAGACATTGTATGCGTGGAGCCTCAGACCGACAAAATGAGACTAGTCCACGAGGAGCTTTCACCAAATTCAACTTCAATAACAAAAACATAAAGTGGGACCAAGAAAACCAAGTCCTAACCGATATAAGCGGGGAAGATAACTAAGCAACACAGACCCAAACTTATGCCTAGAACAGATTAACTCGGTGGCACTCGATGTATGCACAAGGCTTATCCTCTAAGAAAAAGGAGGAGTAGATGTAAAATAGAAAAGAGACAGGCGCCCTTTACAGGCGACGGAAAAGAATAACAGAGCGGCTAAAAGAGGTCAATATATCAGAAATGCGCCAGGGAGACACTGGTCAGAGAAATAGCAAGCATCGAACTTAAGCTAAAAGAATCCTTTAGGAGTCAGGAATCGCGGGAAGAACAAAAGCCATAAATGAAATCGAAAGAAACCCAAAGTATTTCTTCTCCTATGCCAAATCAAATCCGGAAAAACAACGTCCAGTTTTGGGCCCCCTACTTAAACAAGATGGGCCCTTTACACAGATGCAGCAAGGAAATGAGTGAGCTACTCAAGTCCCAATATGACTCAGTTTTTAGCAAGCCGCAACAGACTGAGAGTCGAAGATCAAAATGAATTTTTTATGAGAGACCCACAAAATTTGATTAACACAAGCCTATCCGATGTTATCCTGACCCCAAAGGGACTTCGAACAGGCGATAAATGACATGCCCATGCACTCTGCCCCGGGGCCAGACTCATGGAACTCTGTGTTCATCAAGAACTGCAAGAAGCCCTATCACGAGCCTTTTCCACCCCTATGGAGAGGGACCCATGGACACGGGGGTCGTCCCTCAGTTACTAAAAACAACAGACATAGCCCCACCCCACAAAGGGGCAGTAAAGCAACAGCAAAGAACTACAGACCAATAGCACTAACACCCCATATCATAAAAATCTTTGAAAGGGTCCTAAGAAGCAAGATAAACCACCCATCTAGAAAACCCATCAGTTACACAACCCAGGGAAAACATGGGTTTAGAACGGTCGCTCCTGTCTGCCCTCAACTACTGGATCACTACGACAAGGTCCTAAATGCACTAGAAGACAAAAAGAATGCAGATGTAATATATACAGACTTTGCAAAGCCTTCGACAAGTGTGACCATGGCGTAATAGCGCACAAAATGCGCGCTAAAGGAATAACAGGAAAAGTTGGTCGATGGATCTATAATTTCCTCACTAACAGAACACAGAGAGTAGTCGTCAACAGAGTAAAGGTTCCGAGGCAGCTACGGTGAAAAGCTCTTTTTCCCAAGGCACAGTACTAGCTCCCATCTTGTTCCTCATCCCATATCCGACATAGACAAGGATGTCAGCCACAGCACCGTGTCTTCCTTTGCAGATGACACCCGAATCTGCATGACAGTGTCTTCCATTGCAGACACTGCAAGGCTCCAGGCGGACATCAACACAAATCTTTCAGTGGGCTGCAGAAAACAATATGAATTTCAACGATGAAAATTTCAATTACTCAGATATGGTAAACATGAGGAAATTAAATCTTCCCATCAGAGTAAAAACAAATTCTGGCCACAAAATAGAGCGAAACACCAACGTCAAAGACCGGGGGAGTGATTATGTCGGAGGATCTCACCTTCAAGGACCATAACATTGTATCAATCGCATCTGCTAGAAAAATGACAGGATGGATAATGAGAACTTCAAAACTAGGGAGGGCCAAGCCCATGATGACATCTTCAGGTCACTTGTTCTATCTAGGTGGAATATTGCTCCCACACAAAACAGCACCTTTCAAGGCGGGTTTAAAATTTCCCGACCTAGAAAATGTACAGAGAACTTTCACGGCGCGCATAACGGAGATAAAAACACCTCAATTACTGGGAGCGCTTGAGGTTTCAAAACCCTGTATTCCCTGGAACGCAGGAGGGAGAGATACATGATTATATACACCTGGAAAATCCTAGAGGGACTAGTCCCGAACTTGCACACGAAAATCACTCACTACGAAAGAAAAAAGACTTGGCAGACGATGCACCATCCCCCCAATGAAAAGCAGGGGTGTCACTAGCACGTTAAGAGACCATACAATAAGTGTCAGGGGCCCGAGACTGTTCAACTGCCTCCCAGCACACATAAGGGGGATTACCAACAGACCCTGGCAGCCCTTCAAGCTGGCACTGGACAAGCACCTAAATTTCAGTTCCTGATCAGCCGGGCTGTGGCTCGTACGTTAGTTTGCGTGAAAGCCAGCAGCACAGCCTGGTTGATCAGGCGCTGATCCACCAGGAGGCCTGGTCACGGGACCGGGCCGCGGGGGCTTTGACCCCCGAAACTCTCTCCAGATACTCCAGATACACTAACAGGGCACAACAACAAACACTAACACGTCACAACAACAAAAACACTAACAGGTCACAACAACAAAAACACTAATAGGTCAAAACAACAAACACTAACAGGCCACAACAACAAACACTAACAGGTCACAACAACAAACACTAACAGGTGAAAACAACAAACACTAACAGGTCACAACAACAAACACTAACAGGTCAAAACAACAAACACTAACAGGACACAACAACAAACACTAACAGGTCACAACAACAAACACTAACAGGTCAAAACAACAAACACTAACAGGTCACAGCAACAAACACTAACAGGTCACAACAACAAACACTAACAGGTCAAGACTACAAACACTAACAGGTCAAAACAACAAACACTAACAGGTCACCGCAACAAACACTAACAGGTCACAACAACAAATAGTAACAGGTCACAACAACAAACAGTAACAGGTCACAACAACAAACAGTAACAGGGATGAAATTAGAACCGCAGGCTACAGTGTGTAAGTTAAGTGCGCTAGTGATCGACCTACGGGACAACTCAACTTATTAATCTCACTCAAAACTTTTTTTCTTATTCTCAGCAGTTTTTGTTGACATTATCTCTCCCACGCTCTCATCTTCTCTTCTTTTACTTTCCGTCACCATTCTCTTAACTTCTCTTTTTCTCCAAATACTCGTCGCTCCTTGTAAACACTTCTGCTGAGTAACACTTCTCATATACTAACTTTCTGGAGGGATAATCGTGTGTCGGAAAAGGACTCCTTTAGAGCAATGATTCGAAGATATTTGAGTAGTGAAACAGGCGAAGAATCGACAAATTAGAGATGACACAAAGAAATTGTCTGGCCTACATTAGTAAGAGGTCAATATATCTGAAATGCGTAGGGAGACACTGGTCAGAGAAATAGCAAGCATCGAACTTAAGCCAAAAGGAATTTATAGGAGTCAGGAATCGCGGGAAGAACTAAAAGCCATAAATGAAATCGAAAGAAACCCAAGTATTTCTTCTCCTATGCCAAATCAAAGTCGATAACAACGTCCAGTATTGGGCCCCCACTTAAACAAAATGGATCCTACACAGATGACAGCAAGGAAAATGAGTGAGCTACTCAATCCCAATATGACTCAGTTTTTAGCAAGCCGCTAACCAGACTGAGAGTCGAAGATCAAAATTATTTTTTTATGAGAGAGCCCCAGAATTTGGTTAACACAAATTCTATCCGATGTTATCCTGACGCCAATGGCTTCGAACAGGCGATAAATGACATGGCCCATGCACTCTGCCCCAGGGCCAGACTCATGGGACTTCCGTGTTCATCAAGAACTGCAAGAAGCCCCTATTACGAGCCTTTTCCCCTATGGAGAGGGAGCATGGACACGGGGGTCGTCCCACTGTTACTAAAAACAACAGACATAGCCCCACTCCACAAAGGGGGGAGTAAGCAACAGCAAAGAACTATAGACCGATAGCACTAACAATCCCATATCATAAAAAATCTTTGAAAGGGTCCCCAAGAAGCAAAAATCCCCCACCCCAAATAGAAACCCATCAGTTACACAACCCAGGGCAACATGGGTTTATAACAGGTCGCTCCTGTCTGTCTCAACTATTGGATCACTACGACCCAAAATTTTCTAGATGCACTAGAAGACAAAAAGAATGCAGATTTTAATAAATACAGACTTTGCAAAAGCCTTCGACAAGTGTGACCATGGCGTATAGCGCACAAAATGCGTGCTAAAGGAATAACAGGAAAAGTCGGTCGATGGATCTATAATTTTTCCCCACTAACAGAACACAGAGAGTAGTCGTCAACAGAGTAAAGCCGAGCAGCTACGGTGGAAAAGCTTTGTTCCACAAGGCACAGTACTCGCTCCATCTTGTTCCTCATCCTCATATCCGACATAGACAAGGATGTCAGCCACAGCACCGTGTCTTCCTTTGCAGATGACAAACCCGAATCTGCATGACAGTGTCTTCCATTGCAGACACTGTAAGGCTCCAGGCGGACATCAACCAAATCTTTCAGTGGGGTGCAGAAAACAATATGAAGTTCAACGATGAGAAATTTCAATTACTCAGATATGGTAAACACGAAGAAATAAATCTTCATCAGAGTACAAAACAAATTATGGCCACAAAATAGAGCGAAACACCAACGTCAAAGACCTGGAAGGGGATCATGTCGGAGGATCTCCCTTCAAGGGCCATAACATTGTATCAATCGCATCTGCTAGAAAATTGACAGGATGGATTTAAAGAGAACCTTCAAAACTAGGGAGGCCAAGCCCATGATGACACTCTTCAGGTCACTTGTTCTATCTAGGCTGGAATATTGCTGCACACTAACAGCACCTTTCAAGGCAGGGGAAATTGCTGACCTAGAAAATGTACAGAGAACCTTCACGGAGCGCATAACAGAGATAAAACACCTCAATTACTGGGAGCGCTTGAGGTTCCTGAACCTGTATTCCCTGGAATGCAGGCGGGAGAGATACAAGATTATATACTCCTGGAAAATCCTAGAGGGACTATTACCGAACTTGCACACGAAAAAACACTCACTACGAAAGCAAAAGACTTGGCAGACGATGCAACATCCCCCAATGAAAAGCAGGGGTGTCACTAGCACGTTAAGAGACCATTTCAATAAATGTCAGGGGGCCCCAGACTGTTCAACTGCCTCCCAGCATACATAAGGGGGTTACCAACAGACCCTGGCAGTCTTCAAGCTGGCCTGGACAAGCACCTAAAGTCGGTTCCTGACCAGCCCGGGGTGTGGCTCGTACGTTGGTTTGCGTGCAGCCGCAGTAACAGCCCGGTTGATCAGGCTCTGAACCACCGGAGGCCTGGTCACAGACCCGGGCCGGGGGGCGTTGATCCCCCGGAAATCTCTCCCGGGAAACTCCAGGTAATGGCTGCCTTGCTACTAGGAGAAATACTTGAGATTCCCCCTAAAAGAAGTGTGTTGGGAATTTTAGGATCGCTCTAAGAAATTAGAAAAAGGTTCACTTTCTCGGATAAATAGATCCTTCATCAGATGAAAAGATTTTCCCCGAGTGAATATGCTTTTATGTATGACGTTAATCAAATTCATTTTAAACCCGTGCCTTGGTTATTATGGTATTGCTTATTTGATAACTTACCCAGAGACTTTTTATATAATACTGATAGATTTAATGATGGAATTCTGTCAACAAGTATTTTTTGTCTGTAATTCTTTCCCGTGTTCCATATATTGTGTGCATAGCTATCTATTATTTTTCTGAATATCAAAGATGTCATATTTTTACATTTTCCTTGATGTCTCTCAGTTGAATATTCTGTTTCTGGGCTTCCAGGATCGTCTGGTTGAGAAATTCTCGTTTGATAAATATTCGATCCACCAAAATGTGTGTATGAAAGCCTGAGGAAGGAAGAAGCGGAGGCGCTGGGTGTGGTGAAGATGGGCGGTGTGATGGTTGTGTGGGCGGTGGGCGGTGTGTTAGCTTGTCTCCTCTTCTTTGCGAATTAGTGTATTACAAAAACCAACTGTCTTAAGAAACCCCATTGCTGAATAATTGTATTGGTTAGTCATTATTAAGTTCTAGTTAAATAAGCGGCTACAATATTGCTATATAATTAATATTTTTTTTCTGTTTTATTCAAATTATTATAAAATATTATTGCAAAGTAATTAACAGTGATATAACTCGTTGATTTTTCAGAACTTAATTAATAAAATTTAGTTCGCAAAGGCCATTAGTAACCTCAAATATATCTGTAAAGGAAGTAAAAAAAATTTTATAATATATATATATATAAAATTTTATATATATATATTTATATATATATATATTTTATATATATATATATATATATAATATATATATATATATATTATAAATATATTATATATATATATATATATATATATATATATATATATATATAAAAAGTAGTCAAAAATGCGGCTGAGGGCTCCTTCCGGTTTTTGGGGCCCTTTCAAATGGGCGAGGAACTTCCGGTTTAGGCGTTCCACTGAGCGCACCCCTTTCCCGGGCTAGGGGCCAGCAGCTGGGGGGTCACCTTTCACACCTAGGTGTTACTTCCGGTTTGGGAAACCCTGACCTCGCCCCCGAGACTACCTCACCCTGACCCCCCAACAATACCCCCACCCCCAACGACCCCCCCCCTTGCGACCCCGCCGTCGCGCCGCGCGCCCGGGACCCGCGGTGTATTTGGGATAC
>NC_069427.1:929477-957875 GCF_026875155.1 Cherax quadricarinatus
AAAGGGTTGGGCGGGGTGGTTGCAAGGTGGGTGGGTGGTGGCAAGGTTGGGCTGGGTGGTGTAGCAAGGTTGGGCAAGGGGTGAGCAAGGTTGCTAGGGGGTTTGTACAAGTTGGGTTGGTGGTGTGAAGGTGGGCTAGGGGGTACAAGGTTGGGCTAGGTGGTGTAGCAAGGTTGGGCTAGGTGGTGTAGCAAGGTTGGGCTAGGTGGTGTAGCAAGGTTGGGCTAGGTGGTGTAGCAAGGTTGGGCTAGGTGGTGTAGCAAGGTTGGGCTAGGTGGTGTAGCAAGGTTGGGCTAGGTGGTGTAGCAAGGTTGGGCTAGGTGGTGTAGCAAGGTTGGGCTAGGTGGTGTAGCAAGGTTGGGCTAGGTGGTGTAGCAAGGTTGGGCTAGGTGGTGTAGCAAGGTTGGGCTAGGTGGTGTAGCAAGGTGACAACTTAACTGGTAGTGTATGATGATCATCATCACGTGACAACTTAACGGGTTTAGTGTATGATGATCATCATCACGTGAAAAACTTAACTGTTAGTGTATGTTTATCATCATCATGTGACAACTTAACGGGTTTAGTGTATGGTGATCATCATCACGTGACAACTTAACTGGTAGTGTATGATGATCATCATCACGTGACAACTTAACTGGTAGTGTATGATGATCATCATCACGTGACAACTTAACTGTAGTGTTTGGTGATCTTTCATCAACGTGACAAATTTAAACTGGTAGTGTATGGTGATCATCATCACGTGACAACTTAACTCTCACTATAAAACTCTAAATTTATGCTTTATTATCAGTTCTTTGATACAGAGCGATTCTTACTTGAATTATTTTAAATTTTAATTGTTGGAAAAAGTGAACGTACGTGGGAAAGAAATGTTCACGATCCACTGTAATTAAAGCCTTGATATGTTTTTAAACCAGATATAGTGAGTGTGTTCCATCGCTGAGTTCACTACACACCATCGTAAGTTCTTGGTGCTTGCAGGAAGCAGTGAGCATTCATATTTAACATGTAAGTGAAAAAATATGAATGCTAGATCAAAAAAATTTCTTTTCTAATCGTCATTATAGATGCAATGTCATAGTTCATTAGATTTTTCTCGTGGTTCCAGGAATCTCCTCAGCTGATTTTATTTGGGCAGAGACAGAGTAACGAAATTACAAAATATAATATATATATATAAAATATATATATATATATAATTTTAATATTATATATATAATATATATAAATATAATATATATATATAATATATATATTATATATATGTATATATATATATATATTATCTTATAAACAATTTTATAAAACTTTTGACTAAATTTTTTTACAATTTCCCATATAATGAAGCTGAACTTGAAAATAGGCGCATAAACATATATTGGAATTGTCATTTAAAATTAATTTCCTCTTTCCATCAGGTGCCCTAAAAATATTAAATCAATTAAATAACAGATGCCAAAATAGTGTGGTATAACCATTTAATGAAGTTTGTTTCAATCTGTGAAAAATATTAAGTTAAGAACTAACCTGCCAGTATAAATCTGGAAAACTAGAAACTTGTCGTCGAGGAGTTTAGGAACTTTAGTGTAGAACTTGAGAGTTGACAGCCAGAACCCTTCTGAGTAGTCTACGATCTCTGTTCTCAGAGGCAGCATGGACAAAACTTGATAATATCACGTCGCCTCCTGTACAGAACTAAGAAGTAACTATGAAGTAGATATATTTCGGTCGTTGCATGATCCGAGAAAGGTATCTCCATATTGAATAACCAAGTCGCTTGTACCTCAGTGCAAGCAAGTGCAATGTGAAAACTGTGGAACAGATTTACAGCAGAGTTAAATGAATAATCCGAAGTGACTTCACAAATCATCATATGGCCTCTACATTGTAAATATCTTCATGAAAAAGATGAAATTAAGACTTTCACATTCTCATACCTAATATAAAAAAAAAACTCCCAGGGATTGAAAAAGGACCAATATCCTAATACACAAGCACGTTAAGCTTACAGCTGCTCAGAAGCTGGCATTATCAATTTTGAGCATTGAAGGATGATGCTAGTCGATGCGATCACTCAGAATTACTGCAATCAGTATGATATAAATTATTAGTTTAAACCAGCAGAGTGACTTACCTTGCGTTGTATAACACTACTGGCACGTCAAACGAACCATTAGGCATCTTATTGATATGTCAGGAACGCACTAATCTCAGTCGTCAAGTTCAGTTTCTTCATTAATTTCTGCAGCATCCTCCCACATTCCTCCACAACGAAGGATCGCCTCGTCGCAACAAAACTGATTTCCTTGAACCCCTGTTGCTAACAGAATATTTTGTGTAGATGAATATAATGATTATCACATGAATAAATCCTATTTCTTTGTATTTTCATTTTAAGAAACTTTTTGTTTTTGGTTTTCCTGATTCTGTTAAATATAATCGAAGTTCACTTTAAATTTATTTATTATGATATTAAAGTTATTGTTTTTTCATTATGTTGAGATTGTTTTCGTTAAAAATATCTTGCATAAAAAATATTCTGCTTACTCGGAGAAATGGCATGCATTACTTTGGAAAAAACTAGCACTCTCACACGTTTCCATACATCATCAGGAGCTATGCTGCTGTTGGATGAGTATCAAAATAGAAAGTGAGTAGGAGTTTTCTCAGGTAAGCTGGACGTGGCGACCACAGCCAGTCTCTCACAAGTGAGAGGGAGGACTGGTGGTCTTCATTATTAAATTATGGTTATAGAAATTGTGCGATGCTTATCCCTCACCCTACTTCCCTAAGGGTTATTTCCAGATTTGCAGTTCGTCAGATGGGTAACGTTATTCAGATCTTGAAACTGCAGAATGGTGGCCTGTGTGTCTGTAGCCTCGGTTCCTGTTCTTTAAGTGATAGGAACCTGTGTGGTCTTCTGCTGTTGTATCTCTCCTGCTTCAAGGTTCAGTGGTTTGTATATTCAGAGAAGCTCTTCTGCATATACTGTTGTAACTCATGGTTACTTAAGTTAGTGTTGCCTTCAAGTCAGCTTGAATCATTCTGACCATTCTTCTCCGACCTCTTTCACTATCAAAGCGTTTTTTGTCCACAGAACCGCCTCCTACTGGATATTTTTTTTTTATATTATTCTCTGTTAACTCTAGAGAGTGTTGTGCCAGAATATCCCATGAAATCAGCAGTTACTGAAACTTAAACGACCCCATCAGGCACCAAAAATTATTCCATGGTTAAAGCCACTTAGATATCATTTGTTTCCATTCTGATTTTTAGTCTAACAGCAGTTGAACCTGTTGACCACATCTGCGTGATTTTACGCACTGAGGCGCCACCACGTGATTAGATGATAAGATATATTCATTAATTATCACATAATAAAGTTGCACTCAAAGTGTGTGGGAGAAGCCCCAACTTCCACCCCCTCCAAGAGCATCCTATTTGTTGGACTGATGGAGCCACTCGTGACGAAGCATTTCCTTTAATAGATGTCCTGAAGTATACGCAAGTGTCATCCACAGCACCTACTGGAAGCAACACTAGGTCGTCCGGCTGCAACACTGGTCGGCCGGCTGCAACACTGGGTCGGCCGGCTGCAACACTGGGTCGTCCGGCTGCAACACTGGGTCGTCTGGTTATCGATACAGTCCTTAAGAATGTTGAGAATGGTACATAACACCGACAAGCTGGAGAGTAAGACACATGTGCATCAGTTGGGTGTCTTGATTGTTCACTGAAATGTTTCACCTACACAGTAGACTTCTTCAGTCAGATATAGGAGGCAGCAGGTGTGGTAACAAAATTGTTGTAATCACCCCATCAACTCTGAAAAAACTATTTTTGAGGTTATCAGTCCATCAGCCTGGAGAAGTGTTCAGCTCCATAGTTTGGTGAAACGTTTCGCTCAACAATAAAGATAGTCAACTGTTGGACACGTGTCTTACTCTTCAATCCTCAAGAAGAAACTGGACGACCTGAAGAGGATGGAAGAAAGAATAAGTGAGTTGGAAGTCCACGTTTGCCTTGTATCTGCTGACAAAGTCTTCAAGTCTGCCCAGATTAACCTGAATTTCCTGAGGTGTGCGTCCTGTTTTCGACAGCTCAGTTCTCAGTAAATTTGACGTACCCTTATTAGTGTCTCCTATTTCCTGTCCTCAGTGTCTGACTCCACCCTTACCTCAGCTCCTTGGTCCCTGCTTTTATTATCCAACTCTATATATATTTCTGGCAATACACAAATAACCCGCACATAAAAGACAGAAGCTTACGACGACGTTTTCGGTCCGACTTGGACCATTGACAAAGTCACACTAACAGAGGAGGAGCAGGACGGCTATATATAGGCAGGAAGAGGTGGAGGTAGTAGTAGTGGTAGTAGTAGTAGTAGTAGTAGTACAAGAATTGTATATAATTGTAATATAGAATTGTATATATAATTGTATTATATACAATTCTTGTACTACTACTACTACTACTACTACCACTACTACTACCTCCACCTCTTCCTGCCTATATATAGCCGTCCTGCTCCTCCTCTGTTAGTGTGACTTTGTCAATGTCCAAGTCGGACCGAAACGTCGTCGTAAGCTTCTGTCTTTTATGTGCGGGTTATTTGTGTATCGTTCCAGTCACGGTATTGTGCCTTTTTGTTATTTATTTCTGGCAACTTTGGTCACAAGGTACTTGGACATGTCAACTGTTCGAAGAATCTGGGCATCGTTAGCATACAGAAATGTTTAAAATATGAAGTCCATTAAATGAAGCGTTCGAAAGTTATGACCGAAATAAAATGGAACGGAAATAGGAAGCATATGTATAGAGAATTAGAAATTTAGGATAGCCCTAGAAAGTCAGACTTGGCTTGAGACGCATTACTCGCTGCTCAGTTGTAATAAGACTTTCATGTATAAAGTCTTAGATAATAAAAACCTTCAAAAGAAATAATATACAACAATTATTTGTAATGAATATTATCAACACGACTGCAAACAAATCAGGTAAGAGGCAGAACTTGAGGCAGCTGGCCCAGTGGTTAGCACACTGGCCTGTGAGTTTTGGGATTCACTTGCCATGGTCTCAAGCCTCACCCGGTGCCCGAATTATTTATTTCCAACAATTTAAATAATATTTTCCATGTAGGGTTATGTCGAGATTATCTTCCGATGTTATGGGAAATAAAAATAAGAAACACCTTTATTATCATAACAAACTAGTACATATGATCCTAGACGTTAAAAATGAAAAAAAAAAAGTTTTTTGACTTACATTCGGCACAGTGAGACAATGTTGCCGAATAAGGATAAATTTATGGCAAATTCAAGACACCATAAACTAAAAGTCGTCAATAGATCTCAATTTTCTTGGATATATTATGGACAGAAATTTGTGCTCTTAGAACATAAGAACAAAAGAAAGAAGAAATACTGCAACAAGTCTATGACCCATGCGGATCAGGTCCATGTCCCCCCCGGATTAGCCCAATGACCCACCCAGTCTGGTCACCTCCACTCAAGGAATAAGCACGGCACCAGACCCAGCAGCACAAGCTAGTCTGGTCCAACTCACACCTACCCACATCCACTCATAAGAACATAAGAAATGAGGATCACTGCAGCAGGCCTGTTGGCCCATACTCGGCAGGTCCTTTACAATCCATCCCACTAAACAAAACATTTGCCCAACCCAATTTTCAATGCTCCCCAAGAAATAAGGTCTGATAATTCTATCCACTCATTTGCAAGTCCCACTCAAATCCAACCCCTCCCACTCATGTATTTATCCAACCTAAATTTGAAACTACCTAAAGTCCCAGCCTCAATAACCCAACTAGGTAGACTGTTCCACTCATCATCTACCCTATTTCCAAACCCATATTTTCCTATGTCCTTCCTAAATCTAAACTTGTCTAATTACTGCGGGTTCTCTCTTGGATTGATCATGTCTCCCCTCATTCTTCGTCTAACAAGTGAATGTAATTTAAGAGTCTTCAATCTTTCTTCATAAGGAAGATTTCTAATGCTATGTATTAATTTAGTCACTCTACGCTGAATGTTTTCTAACGAATTTATGTCCATTCTGTAATATGGAGACCAGAACTGAGCTGCATAATCTAGGGGAGGCCTTACTAATGATGTATAAAGCTGCAGTATGACCTCTGGACTTCTGTTGCTTACACTTCTTGATTTAAATCCCAATAATCTATTTGCCTTATTACGTATGCTTAGGCACTGCTCTCTTGGTTTAAGGTTGCTGCTCACCATAACCCCCAAGTCCTTTTTGCAATCTGTATGGCTAAGTTCTACATCATATAACTTATAAGTGCTAGGGTTATGGACACTCCCGAGCTTCAGAACCTTGCATTTATCTACGCTGAACTGCATCTGCCACTTTTCTGACCAAGAATAGAGATTGTCTAAATCCTCCTGAAGTTCCCTTACATCTGCGTTTGAATCAATTATCCTACCTATCTTTGTGTTATCAGCGAATTTGCTCATATCACTAGTAATACCCTCATTCATGGTCATTGATATATTATTATAACAACACGGGCCCAAGACTGATCCTTGTGGAACCCCACTTGTTACAGATCCCAACTCGAATTTAACCCCATTTATGGACACTCTCTGCTTCCTGTCTGTGAGCCATGACTCGATCCACGAGAGTACTTTTCCCCCAATGCCATGAGCTGCCACTTTCTTTAACAGTCTTTGGTGCGGAACTCTATCAAAAGCCTTACTAAAATCTTAGTAAACAATATCAAATTCTTTATCGTGATCAACAGCCTCAAAAGCTTTACTGAAGAAATTAGTTAGACAAGAACGGCCTCTCGTGAATCCATGCTGAGTATCATTAATCAAGCTATGCTTATCGAGATGGCTTCTTATAATCTCAGCCATAATTGACTCTAGTAATTTACCTACAATTGAAGTCAGGCTTATTTGACGGTAACGACTTGTCCCCTGCTTTAAAAATAGGAATTACATTAACCATCTTCCACATATCAGACACTACACCTGTTTGAAGAGATAAATTAAAAATATTAGTTAATGGTTCACAGAGTTCCATTTTGCATTCCTTAAAACCCTTGAAAAACTCATCAAGACCCGCGACTATTTGCTTCAGTCTGTCTGCTTCACAACCATTTCACTAGTGATTGTGAAGTTACATAATTTATCTTCTTCTAGCCCACTATAAAAATTAATTACTGGAATATTGTTAGTGTCTTCCTGTGTAAAAACCGAGAGAGAATAATTATTTAAAATCGAGCACATTTTATTCTCTTTGTCAGTAAGATGGCAATAGTTATTTTTAAGGGGACCTAACTTATCTCTAACTTTTGTTCTATAGACCTGGAAAAAACTTTTTGGGTTAGTTTTCGAATCCCTAGCAACTTTAATTTCATAGGCCCTTTCAGCTTTTCTTATCCCCTTTTTAATATCCATCTTAATGTCAATATATTGATTCATTCGATGACCCTCACCTCTTTTGATACGCCTATAAATTCCCTTCTTATGCCCTAGTAGATATTTCAGCCTATTATTCATCCATTTTGGGTCCTTTCTATTTGATCTAATTTCTTTATACGGGGTTAAACGTTCTTTGAGCAGCATGTATAGTGTTCAGAAAACTGTCATATTGATAGCTCACTTCGTTACCCCAATCAACAGATGATAAGTGTTCTCTAAGCTCATCCTAATCTGCTAAGCGAAAATCTGGGACTGTTACTGAGTTATCACTATTATCATACTTCCATTCAATGCTAAATGTAATTGATTTGTGGTCGCTAGAACTCAGTTCCTCTGAAATTTCTAAATTATTAAAAAGGGATTCATTGTTTGCCAGAACTAAGTCAAGCAGGTTATTTCCCCTTGTAGGTTCTGTCACAAACTGCTTCAAAAAACAATCCTGAACTACTTCTAAGAAGTCGTATGATTCTAAATTCCCAGTCAAGAAATTCCAATCAATATGACTAAAGTTAAAGTCTCCTAGAATTACTACATTATCGTGCCTTGTGGCCTTAGCGATTTCCTCCCATAGTAGTCTCCCTTGGTCCCTATCTAAGTTTGGGGGACGGTATATCACACCTAAAATAAATTTTTCATGCCCCTCTGAAAATTTTATCCAAACAGACCCTGTATGTGTTACTTCAGACTTAATACCCGTTTTTATGCAACAGTTCAAGCGATCTCGGACATACAATGCCACCCCACCCCCCTTCCCGATACTTCTATCTACTTGGAACAATTTAAAACCTTGAATATGACATTCCGCAGGCTTGTCCCGACTTTTTGAATTAAACCACGTCTCGGTTATGGCAAATACATCAATGTTACCTGCACTAGCAACTAATCTCAATTCGTCCATCTTATTCCTAGCACTACTGCTATTAGCATAATATACATTGAAAGACTCTCCTTTCTCTTTACCCTTCCTGCTCATTTCTATTTTTCTACTAAACCTATTACTGTCCGTATCACCTAGTGTCACTGGCTTTTCAATATCTACCTCGTTCTGCTTATTACTAGTTCCCCTAGAACTCATAATATTAATACACTGGGACTTCACTGTTTTCCTGCCAAAACCCATACCACTAACTATTCCTAGTTTAAAGTCCTAACAGCTCCCTCCACTGCAGTTGCCAGTGCTCCCACCCAGACCTAGATAAGTGAACCCCATCCCTGGTATACATGTCATTTCTGCCATAGAAGAAGTCCCAGTTGTCAATGAATGTTACTGCATTTTCCTTACAGCATTTGTCCAGCCAGCAATTGACACCAATTGCCCTGGACAACCATTCATTTCCAACTCCTCTCCTTGGCAAAATGCCACATATGACAGGGTTCCCACCCTTCCTCTTAATTATTTCTATTGCTGACCTATACCTGCTAATCAGGTCCTCACTCCTACGTCTGCCAACATCATTGCCTCCAGCACTGAGACAGATAATAGGATTGCTCCCATTACCTCTCATGATGTCATCCAGACGGCTAACAATATCCTCCATCCCAGCCCCGGGAAAGCAAACCCTCTTTCTCCTGCTCCTGTCCTTCAAGCAGAGCGCCCTATCCATGTACCTAACTTGGCTCTCCCCAACAACAATATTCTTACCTTTCTTGGTGTCGCTCGTCGTGACGTTCCCAATAGTCGACTCACATTCGTCGGGTAGCACGGAGAAAGTATTAGATGTGTCCACAACAGATTCCAGAGCAGTCTCTTTCTTCTTCATCGTTTCTACCTGGTTTTGAAAACCGACAAGTTAAAGAAATGAGACACTTATGCAACACATGGGAATCTTTATTGAAGAAATGTTTCGCCACACAGTGGCTTCATCATTCCAATACAAAGTAGAAATGGGTAAGGAGAGGAGAAGTTTTAGGTAATCAGTCCCTCAATCTGGAATTGATGTGTTCAGTCCATCACAAGAGTGAGGACTCAGAACAGGAGGACTGCCACGAATCTTCTTGTTTTCCTCGGTCAGTCGCCGAATCTCCATCCTCGCCATCCTCAACTCTTCCTGAAGCTGTTGATAAAGTTGCTCGATGGAGGGCATCTTGGTTCAGTCCGTAGAGAGCACACTCGACACGTCCTCACTGAGCTAAGTACGGGTCACCTCTGAGCTAAGTACAGGTAACCTCTGTGCTAAGTACAGGTCACCTCATGTATTTATCTAACCTATTTTTAAAACTACACAACGTTTTAGCATGAATAACTGTACTCGGGAGTTTGTTCCACTCATCCACAACCCTATTACCAAACCAATGCTTTCCTATATCCTTCCTGAATCTGAATTTTTCCAACTTGAAACCATTGCTGCGAGTCCTGTCTTGGCTGGAAATTTTCAGCACGCTATTTACATCCCCTTTATTTATTCCTGTTTTCCATTTATACACCTCGATCATATCCCCCCTAATTCTACGCCTTTCGAGAGAGTGCAGATTCAGGGCCCTCAATCTATCCTCACATGGAAGATTTCTGATACAAGGGATCACCCCTGTCATTCTCCTCTCTACGTTTTCCAGAGCATTTATATCTATTCTGTAATACGGTGACCAGAACTGAGCAGCATAGTCTAAATGAGGCCTAACCAAGGATGTATAGAGTTGAAGAACAACCTGAGGACTTCTATTATTTATACTTCTAGATATGAAGCCAAGAATTCTGTTAGCTTTATTGCAAACACTAATGCACTGTTGTCTTGGTTTTAGATTACTGCTAACCAGAACTCATAAATCCTTTTCGCAATTAGTAGTAATAATTAAGATCTACATTATTTAGTTTATATGTGGCATGGTTATTTAACTGTCCAACATTTAGAACTTTGCATTTGTCAATATTAAACTGCACCTGCCACTTCTCCGGCCATTGCATCAGTCTATTCAAATCATCCTGGAGTGCTCTAGTGTCCTCATTAGAATTAACTGGACGGCCTATTTTGGAGTCATCAGCAAATTTGCTTATGTCGCTATTTATTCCCTCTTCTATGTCGTTTATGTAAATTGTGAGCAACAACGGGCCCAACACTGACCCCTGAGGAACACCGCTTTTGACGTGCCGCCATTCTGATTTCTCCCCATTCATGCAAACTCTCTGCTGCCTATTTGTCAGCCATACCTCTAACAAGAAAAAAATTTCTCCTCCTATTCTGTGTGCCTTAAGTTTCCTCAATAGCCTCTGGTGTGGAACTGTATCGAAAGCCTTACTGAAGCCTATATACACAATATCATATTCATTACCATGATCTAACTCCTCAAACACCTTAGTGAAAAAAGTTAGTAAATTCGTAAGACAGAAACGCCCCTTTGTAAAACCGTGTTGAGATTCATTAATCAATCTGTGCCTATTAAGATGGCTACGAATAGCTTCGGCAATTATTGATTCCATTAATTTTCCCACTATGGAGGTAAGGCTTATTGGTCTATAGTTCGAAGCCAAGGACCTGTCACCTGCCTTGTAAATAGGTATTACATTTCCCATTTTCCACTTATCAGGCACTATGCCAGTTTGAAGTGATATGTTAAAAAGATTAGCCAAAGGTATGCTAAGTTCCTCTTTACATTCCTTTAACAACCTTGCAAACAGTTCATCAGGACCTGGGGATTTGTTAGGTTTTAGTTTCTTTATTTGTCTGAGGACCATGTCACTAGTTACCGCAATCGTACACAGTTTATTTTCATCCTGTTCTACATAATCTATTATTTCAGGAATATTGCTAGTATTTTGCTGGGTGAAAACTGAGAGGGCAAGTTGAAAAAATATTTATTTTTGTTTCCAGTAAGCTGAGGTCAGTGGTTTCCAGTACGCTGAGGTCAGTGGTCACCTGCGGTCATACCTGCCTAAGCTCTTGGGAGTTAGCGTGGGCTGTTACCAAGCACCATGTCTTGTTGTAGTGTTTTAGAATCTCAGCTTCAAGTGTTGAAGAAGGAGATTCTACTTCTTCATGAGGAAAATAGGAAGCTGAAGCTTCGCATAGATGAGTTTGGGAGCGAGTGTGAGAAGGATTTAGCTGGTAAGGAAGGAATGGTCACCAGCAGTGATAGTGGCAGCCGCTTTAAGTGGCAAGTGGTTCACAGTTCAGTAAGAAGGAAAATGAGGAGAGTTAATAGAGAAGATATGAAGCTAGGAAATCGATTCTCTGTTCTCCAAGACGAGTGTACTTCAGTGGTTAGATTCCCCTGCTAATCAAGGTAAGAATATTTTAATAGTAGGCGATTCTCAGGTAAGATATATGGACCGTGCATTTTGTAACAGAGACAGAAAGGTCAGACAGAGAGTGTGCCTTCCTGGAGCTGGTGTTGGCAACATAGTCAGCAGGTTGGATAATATTATGGCAGGTAATGGGAACAAGCCCATTATCTGTCTTAGTGCTGGGGGTAATGACATTGGGAAGGGCAGGAGAGATGAGCTGCTGGGTAAGTACAGGTTAGCCATAGAAGTAGTTAGGTCTAAGGGAGGGATCCCAGTCATATGTAGCATCTTGCCTAGAAATGGAGTGGGCAATGAATGGATGTCTAGGGCAATTGGTATAAATTGCTGGCTAGACAGGTACTGCAAGGAACTTGCAATCCCATTCATTGATAACTGGGACCTATTCTTTAGCAAACATGATATGTATGCAAGGGATGGGGTTCATCTCTCTGGGGATGAAGTGGTTGCATTAGCCAATTCAATTGATAGGGTAATTGATGACTTGTCTAGGAATTTAAACTGACAGATTATAGAGGTATGGGTGTTTGTGGGGAAACAACCAGGCTGCAGCATTAGGGTTAAAAACAGCAGTTATTACCGGGATACCTCAGGGATATGTTTAAAAGACAATATTCAAAATAAAGTTGCTAGTAATGGCAAACCAACTGATCAACAAACAAAGGGAGATAGTAGAGCGCAACGAGTGACTAGCTCCCTTAAGGTTTACTATACAACTAGTAGGAGTCTAAGAAATAAGATAGATGAGCTAAGATTACTTGCAACTGTAGGTAATATAGATATTATTGGTATAACAGAGACCTGGTTCAACCTGAAAGATAGAGAAATGCCTTCTGAA
Source organism: Cherax quadricarinatus (assembly GCF_026875155.1). NCBI lineage: Eukaryota > Metazoa > Arthropoda > Malacostraca > Decapoda > Parastacidae > Cherax > Cherax quadricarinatus. The sequence goes on from NC_069427.1 coordinate 942,025, forward strand.
TGTAACATACAGGGTTATAAACTATTCCACACTGATAGGGTCAACAGGAAGGGTGGTGGTGTGGCGATGTATGTCACAGAAAATTTAAATTATTGTCTTCGACATGATATAAGATTAGAAACATCGAGCACAGAATCTGTTTGGCTACAGTTTCTCGAGGGACGTGACAAATTAATTTTGGGTGCGATTTATAGACCCCTAAAACCTTGATAGGGAGTGCAATAAGCTGTTATGGGACGAAATTCATAAGGCATCTAGATTTGAAAATGTTGTGATAATGGGAGATTTTAAGTTTAGACAAATTGATTGGAATAATATGACAGGAAATCTTGAGTCTAGTGACTTTCTTGATACGGTTCAGGATTGTTTTTTAGAACAGGTTGTGACAGAACCAACTAGAGGAAACAATCTGCTTGACTTGATTCCTGCCAACAAAGATTCACTAATTAATAATCTTGAGGTTAATGATAAGCTTGTGGAAAGTGATCTTGGTTGCCAATATGGCATTTTTCAGAGCATAGTTTTAGCTGCCCAGACAACTTTTATTCCGAGTAGGGAAATTAGATCTAACAAAAATGATCCCAAATGGATGAACAATAGGTTAAAACATCTCATTGGTCAAAAGAGAGGCATATATAGGCGTATCGAAAGAGTAGATGGGCAGTTAAGAAATCAATATATTCAATTAAAGAGGAAAATAAAGAAAGGAATAAGAAAAGCAAAAAGGGATTATGAGGCTAAGGTCGCAAGGGATTCAAAGACTAACCCAAAAGGGTTCTTTCAGGTATACAGAAGTAAGATTAGGGACAAGATTGGCCCACTTAAGAGTAACTCTGGTCAGATCACTGACAGTGATAAGGATATGTGTGAAATTCTCAATACCAACTTCCTCTCAGTTTTCACCCAGGAAAAAACTAGCGATATTCCTGAAATAATAGATTATGTAGAACACGATGATAATAAACTATTTACGATTGCGGTAACTAGTGACATGGTCCTTAGACAAATGAAGAAACTAAAACCTAACAAATCCCCAGGTCCTGAAGAACTGTTTGCAAGGTTGTTAAAGGAATGTATAGAGGAACTTAGCATACCTTTAGCTAATCTTTTTAACATATCACTACAAACTGGCATAGTGCCTGATAAGTGGAAAATGGCAAATGTAATACCTATTTACAAGACAGGTGACAGGTCCTTGGCTTCAAACTATAGACCAAAAAGCCTTACCTCCATAGTGGGAAAATTTATGGAATCAATAATTGCAGAAGCAATTCGTAGCCATTTTGACAGGCACAGATTGATTAATGGATCTCAACACGGTTTTACAAAGTGGCGTTCCTGTCTTACGAATTTACTAACTTTCTTCACTAAGGTGTTTGAGGAGGTAGGTCATGGTAATGAATATGTTATTGTGCATATGGACTTCAGTAAGGCTTTCGATAGAGTTCCACACCAGAGGCTACTGAGGAAACTTAAGGCACACGGAAAAGAAGAAATTTTTTCCTGGGTAGAGGCATGGCTGACAAATAGACAGCAGAGAGTTTGCATAAATGGGGAGAAACCAGAATGGGGGCACGTCAAAAGCGGTGTTCCTCACGGGTCAGTGTTGGACCCGTTGTTGTTCACAATTTACATAAACGACATAGATGAGGGAATAAATAGCGACATAAGCAAATTTGCTGATGACACCAAAATAGGCCGTCCAGTTAATTCTAATGAGGACACTAGAGCACTCCAGGATGATTTGAATAGACTGATGCAATGGCCGGAGAAGTGGCAGGTGCAGTTTAATATTGACAAATGCAAAGTTCTAAATGTTGGACAGTTAAATAACCATGCCACATATAAACTAAATAATGTAGATCTTAATACTACTGACAGCGAAAAGGATTTAGGAGTTCTGGTTAGCAGTAATCTAAAACCAAGACAACAGTGCATTAGTGTTTGCAATAAAGCTAACAGAATTCTTGGCTTCATATCTAGAAGTATAAGTAATAGAAGTCGTCAGGTTCTTCTTCAACTCTATATATCCTTGGTTAGGCCTCTTTTAGACTATGCTGCACAGTTCTGGTCACCGTATTACAGAATGGATATAAATGCTCTGGAAAACGTACAGAGGAGGATTACAAAGATGATCCCTTGTATCATAAATCTTCCCTATGAGAACAGACTGAGGACCCTGAATCTGCACTCTCCCGAAAGGCGTAGAATTAGGGGGGATATGATCGAGGTGTATAAATGGAAAACAGGAATAAATGAAGGGGATGTAAATATCATTCTGAAAATTTCCAGCCAAGACAGGACTCGCAGCAATGGTTTTAAGTTGGAAAAAATCAGATTCAGGAAGGATATAGGAAAGCACTGGTTTGGTAATAGAGTTGTGGATGAGTGGAACAAACTCCCAAGTACCGTTATTCAGGCTAAAACGTTGTGTAATTTTAAAAATTGGTTAGAAAATGCATGAGTGGGTGTGGGTGGGTGTGAGTTGGACCTGACTAGCTTGTGCTACTCGGTCTGGTGCCGTTCTGAATCCTTGAGTGGAGGTGACCAGACTTGGTGCGTCATTGGTCTAATCCGAGGGGGGGACATGGACCTGCTCTGCACTGGTCAGTAGGCCTGTTGCAGTGTTCCTTCTTTCTTATGTTCTTATGTTCAACAAACTATCATCACTAGATCTTCAAAACCTTACAAACTGCTGCAACACTACCAGAATGTTGCTGCTGCAACACAACTAGAATGTTGCTGCTGCAACACAACTAGAATGTTGCTGCTGCAACACTACTGAATGTTGCTGCTGCAACACTACTAGAATGTTGCTGCTGCAACACTACTAGAATGTTGCTGCTGCAACACTACTAGAATGTTGCTGCTGCAACACTACTAGAATGTTGCTGCTGCAACACTACTAGAATGTTGTTGCTGCAACACTACTAGAATGTTGTTTGCTGCAACACTACTAGAATGTTGCTGCTGCAAACACTACTAGAATGTTGCTGCTGCAACACTACTAGAATGTTGTTGCTGCAACACTACTAGAATGTTGCTGCTGCAACACTACTAGAATGTTGCTGCTGCAACACTACCAGAATGTTGCTGCTGCAACACTACTAGAATGTTGCTGCTGCAACACTGCTAGAATGTTGCTGCTGCAACACTACCAGAATGTTGCTGCTGCAACACTAATAGAATGTTGCTGCTGCAACACTACTATAATTTTTACTGCTGCAACACTACTATCATGTTGCTGCTGCAACACTACTAGAATGTTGCTGCTGCAACACTAATAGAAAGTTGCTGCTGCAACACTGCTAGAATGTTGCTGCTGCAACACTACTAGAATGTTGCTGCTGCAACACTGCTAGAATGTTGCTGCTGCAACACTACTAGAATGTTGCTGCTGCAACACTGCTAGAATGTTGCTGCTGCAACACTACTAGAATGTTGCTGCTGCAACACTACTAGAATGTTGCTGCTGCAACACTACTAGAATGTTGCTGCTGCAACACTACTAGAATGTTGCTGCTGCAACACTACTAGAATGTTGCTGCTGCAACACTACTAGAATGTTGCTGCTGCAACACTGCTAGAATGTTGCTGCTGCAACACTACTAGAATGTTGCTGCTGCAACACTACTAGAATGTTGCTGCTGCAACACTGCTAGAATGTTGCTGCTGCAACACTGCTAGAATGTTGCTGCTGCAACACTACTAGAATGTTGCTGCTGCAACACTACTAGAATGTTGCTGCTGCAACACTACTAGAATGTTGCTGCTGCAACACTGCTAGAATGTTGCTGCTGCAACACTGCTAGAATTTTGCTGCTGCAACACTACTAGAATGTTGCTGCTGCAACACTACTAGAATGTTGCTGCTGCAACACTACTAGAATGTTGCTGCTGCAACACTACTAGAATGTTGCTGCTGCAACACTACTAGAATGTTGCTGCTGCAACACTACTAGAATGTTGCTCCCTGCAACACTACTAGAATGTTGCTGCTGCAACACTACTAGAATGTTGCTGCTGCAAACACTACTAGAATGTTGCTGCTGCAACACTGCTAGAATGTTGCTGCTGCAACACTGCTAGAATGTTGCTGCTGCTAACACTGCTAGAATGTTGCTGCTGCAACACTGCTAGAATGTTGCTGCTGCAACACTGCTAGAATGTTGCTGCTGCAACACTGCTAGAATGTTGCTGCTGCAACACTGCTAGAATGTTGCTGCTGCAACACTGCTAGAATGTTGCTGCTGCAACACTACTAGAATGTTGCTGCTGCAACACTACTAGAATGTTGCTGCTGCAACACTGCTAGAATGTTGCTGCTGCAACACTGCTAGAATGTTGCTGCTGCAACACTACTAGAATGTTGCTGCTGCAACACTACTAGAATGTTGCTGCTGCAACACTACTAGAATGTTGCTGCTGCAACACTGCTAGAATGTTGCTGCTGCAACACTACTAGAATGTTGCTGCTGCAACACTACTAGAATGTTGCTGCTGCAACACTACTAGAATGTTGTTGCTGCAACTCTACTAGAATGTTGCTGCTGCAACACTACTAGAATGTTGCTGCTGCAACACTACTAGAATGTTGTTGCTGCAACACTACTAGAATGTTGCTGCTGCAACACTACTAGAATGTTGCTGCTGCAACACTACTAGAATGTTGCTGCTGCAACACTACTAGAATGTTGCTGCTGCAACACTGCTAGAATGTTGCTGCTGCAACACTACTAGAATGTTGCTGCTGCAACACTACTAGAATGTTGCTGCTGCAACACTGCTAGAATGTTGCTGCTGCAACACTGCTAGAATGTTGCTGCTGCAACACTACTAGAATGTTGCTGCTGCAACACTACTAGAATGTTGCTGCTGCAACACTACTTGAATTAGTTGCTGCTGCAACACAACTAGAATGTTGCTGCTGCAACACTACTAGAATGTTGCTGCTGCAACACTACTAGAATGTTGCTGCTGCAACACTGCTAGAATGTTGGTGCTTGCAACACTACTAGAATGTTGCTGCTGCAACACTACTAGAATGTTGCTGCTGCAACACTGCTAGTGTTGCTGCTACAAATTTTTATCTTCTAAATATAGGTTTATTAAATTAGTTTCATAACTGCAACAATATAATTAATATTTTCGTTATTTGAACAATGTTTCCTGATAAATAAACAGTTATTAATGATTTTTTGATCACAAAACATAAAACCGCTGAGTTTTATATGAGAGACGTAATATTAAACCTCTGAGTTTTATATGAGAGACGTAATATTAAACCTCTGAGTTTTATATGAGAGACGTAATATTAAACCTCTGAGTTTTATATGAGAGACGTAATATTAAACCTCTGAGTTTTATATGAGAGAGTAATTTTAAAACCCTTTGAGTTTTATTTTGAGAGACGTAATATTAAACCTCTGAGTTTTATATGAGAGACGTAATATTAAACCTCTGAGTTTTATATGAGAGACGTAATATTAAACCTCTGAGTTTTATATGAGAGACGTAATATTAAACCTCTGAGTTTTATATGAGAGACGTAATATTAAACCTCTGAGTTTTATATGAGAGACGTAATAAAAAACCCTCTGAGTTTTATATGAGAGACGTAATATTAAACCGCTGAGTTTTATATGAGAGACGTAATATTAAACCTCTGAGTTTTATATGAGAGACGTATTATTAAACCTCTGAGTTTTATATGAGAGACGTAATATTAAACCGCTGAGTTTTATATGAAAGACTTAATATTAAACCGCTGAGTTTTATGTAAGGGACGTAATATTAAACCGCTGAGTTTTATATGACAAACGTAATATTAAACCGCTGAGTTTTATATGACAAACGTAATGTTAAACCGCTGAGTTTTATATGAGAGACGTAATATAAAACCTCTGAGTTTTATATGAGAGACGTAATATAAAACCTCTGAGTTTTATATGAGAGACGTAATATAAAACCTCTGATTTTTATATATAAGAGACGTAATATAAAAACCTCTGATTTTTATATGAGAGACGTAATATAAAACCTCTGAGTTTTTATATGAGAGACGTAATATAAAACCTCTGAGTTTTATATGAGACGTAATATAAAACCTCTGAGTTTTATATGAGAGACGTAATATAAAACCTCTGAGTTTTATGTAAGGGACGTAATATAAAACCTCTGAGTTTTATATGAGAGACGTAATATAAAAACCTCTGAGTTTTATATGAGAGACGTAATATAAAACCTCTGAGTTTTATATGAGAGACGTAATATAAAACCTCTGAGTTTTATATGAGAGACGTAGTATAAAACCTCTGAGTTTTATATGAGAGGACGTAATATAAAACCTCTGAGTTTTATATGAGAGACGTAATATAAAACCTCTGAGTTTTATATGAGAGACGTAATATAAAACCTTTGAGTTTTATATGAGAGACGTAATATTAAACCTCTGAGTTTTATATGAGAGACGTAATATAAAACCTCTGAGTTTTATATGAGAGACGTAATATAAAACCTCTGAGTTTTATATGAGAGACGTAATATAAAACCTCTGAGTTTTATATGAGAGACGTAATATAAAACCTCTGAGTTTTATATGAGAGACGTAATATAAAACCTCTGAGTTTTATATGAGAGACGTAATATAAAACCTCTGAGTTTTATATGAGGAGACGTAATAAAAAACCTTTGAGTTTTATATGAGAGACGTAATATTAAACCTCTGAGTTTTATATGAGAGACGTAATATAAAACCTCTGAGTTTTATATGAGAGACGTAATATAAAACCTCTGAGTTTTATATGAGAGACGTAATATAAAACCTCTGAGTTTTATATGAGAGACGTAATATAAAACCTCTGAGTTTTATATGAGAGACGTAATATAAAACCTCTGAGTTTTATATGAGAGACGTAATATAAAACCTCTGAGTTTTATATGAGAGACGTAATATAAAACCTCTGAGTTTTATATGAGAGGACGTAATATAAAACCTTTGAGTTTTATATGAGAGACGTAATATTAAACCTCTGATTTTTTATATGAGAGACGTAATATAAAACCTCTGAGTTTTATATGAGAGACGTAATATAAAACCTCTGAGTTTTATATGAGAGACGTAAGGAATGTTATAAGGTATATATATATATATATATATATATATATATATATATATATATATATATATATATATTATATATATATTATATATATATATATTATATATATATATATATATATATTTAATATATATATATATATATATATATATATATATATATATATATATATATAATATAGTCTTACCCTCAAAGCAACAGCTTTTATCGATGCACCTTTGAAAGATTTGATGGGAAGAAATAGCGGAACTGTGAGAAGTAGGTGACCTTGATACCAGCCACCTACAGTAAGTAGGTGACAGCGGCCACCATCACCTAGTTTGGCCTCTCTCAACCGTCCAGTACACCACCTGGAACTAACCTGTCACCGTCCAGTCAGACAAAAAAATCTTTTATAACCAACAATATGTCTAAATAATATTTAAACAGTTGTATCAGTCCAAAAAAAAATCAAAATGCAGAATTATTGATAATCATAATTTGAATAATAATGAATATTTAGGCTGACCTTATCTCGTTGCTCCTCCAGGATGACAAGACGAACCGCTAGTGGGATGCTGCGGCACAAGTGTCTAGCCGAGATAATACCTCCCACTGGAGCCAGCATCACTTTGTCACTCTGATAATGTAATTGCAATTACAACACTATAGTGTAATTTATCTTATACCTAAAAATACGAAGAGAATTTGCACTACACTGATGAATTTCACCAGAAAAATATTTGCTGTGATTATATGGCAGTCTTGTTGAGGTGAAGGACACTAGCGATAATACGAGTGGTGTTGTTGAGGTGAAGGACACTAGCGATAATACGAGTGGTGTTGTTGAGGTGAAGGACACTAGCGATAATACGAGTGGTGTTGTTGAGGTGAAGGACACTAGCGATAATACGAGTGGGAAATAATAGCAACAGAGGGAATAAGGATGGTCGTATTCATTAGAGTTTTGTTAAATAATGTTTGGCAGTGAACTGGAGAGAATAGATTATCCATAAATAACAATACTGGACTGGAACAATACACAAATAACCCGAACATAGAAGACAGGAGCTTACCACGACGTTTCGGTCCGACTTAGACCATTTACAAAGTAACTTGACTCAAGAAATCGTAATGACACGATTGTAAATAAACCATACCCCGGCCGGGATTGAACCCGCGGTCATAGAGTCTCAAAACTCCAGCCCGTCGCGTTAGCCACTAGACCAGCTAGCCACAATAAGATTCATCCAACTAGGTATATTTCTACACCATAGGAAAGTTAGCACAGGCACCTCTGTGACCACAAATGCAAGTTTTTACAGACGAATCTCCAGCTAGCGTGGCCGTGACGAGCTCTAGCTCAAGTCCTAACTTTCCTATGGTGTAGAAATATACCTAGTTGGATGAATCTTATTGTGGCTAGCTGGTCTAGTGGCTAACGCGACGGGCTGGAGTTTTGAGACTCTCTGACCGCGGGTTCAATCCCGGCCGGGGGTATGGTTTATTTACAAAGTAAATGGTCCTAGACGGACCGAAACGTCGTCGTAAGCTCCTTTCTTCTATGTGCTGGTTATTTGTGAATAGATTATCCAACCTGAAATATAACTTTAATGGCGACTTAACTGTCAGTAAATAATCTGCTTTATAATCAAAGTCAAATTTAAAATAATTAACGAGTGTGTTAAAAGATTTTACTTTCAATAATTATGTTAATGTCGGTGAAAATTTCGATGGTGTATATATGAATATTTTTTGAGACAAAAATACACAAGATCCATTAATACTTACAAATCCAAAAACTGATTTTGAGAGAAGCTGAAAGTAAATAATTATAAGTAAATTATACTTAAGAAATTACTTAAATCTATTCGTGTAAATCTCACAAAATATAAAAAAAAAAAGAATTTTATTATTCGGATTTTGTGCAATAAATGTATTTTTTTCTAAGTAATACAGTAAAAATCTGTTGAAACTCAGTAATATGAAGTAGGTGTTCGATTTACAGAAAATTCCGTTATATTGAACGATACAGTTAACCAGACGGAGTCTGTGGAAAATTTTGAATTTTCCTAAATTCAGCATCGGTTAATCTGAATAATATAATTGTGTATTAAAATGTGATGCTGATTTGACCCTTCGAGAAATTTCGAGTGGAGGGGGGGGGGAGGGGGAGGGGTGAGGAGGGAGGGGGGGAGGGGGAGGGGGAGGGGTAGGGGGTAGGGGAAGGGGGGAGGGGGAGGGGGGGGTAGATGTTACAAGAGTCATGTAATCACGCGTCTTCCAGGTTCAGTTGGTGTAAATTAGCCTCAATCCGTAATTTAGAAATTGCTGACACGTTCCCACTGAATTATTATTATTATAATCAAAAAGAAGCGCTAAGCCACAAGGGCCATACAGCGCCGTTCCCACTGAAGAATTGCGATAAATAATGTGGAAAACCCTTACAATTCGGCAACAAGGACAGAAAAATAGATAATTACGATCCTTCCCAGCAGCACACCTTAGCTAATGTACAGCCAGTAGTTGTATGGGTCATCATCAACTCTGTTAGGGCAGTGTTAGGTGTTAACTATTAGGGTAGTGTTAGGTGTTAACTATTAGGGTAGTGTTAGGTGTTAACTATTAGGGTAGTGTTAGGTGTTAACTATTAGGGTAGTGTTAGGTGTTAACTATTAGGGTAGTGTTAGGTGTTAACTATTAGGGTAGTGTTAGTTGTTAACTATTAGGGTAGTGTTAGGTGTTAACTATTAGGGTAGTGTTAGGTGTTAACTATTAGGGTAGTGTTAGGTGTTAACTATTAGGGTAGTGTTAGGTGTTAACTATTAGGGTAGTGTTAGGTGTTAACTATTAGGGTAGTGTTAGGTGTTAACTATTAGGGTAGTGTTAGGTGTTAACTATTAGGGTAGTGTTAGTTGTTAACTATTAGGGTAGTGTTAGGTTAACTATTAGCGTAGTGTTAGGTGTTAACTATTGGGTAGTGTTATGGTGTTAACTATTAGGGTAGTGTTAGGTGTTAACTATTAGGGTAGTGTTAGGTGTTAACTATTAGGGTAGTGTTAGGTGTTAACTATTAGGGTAGTGTTAGGTGTTAACTATTAGGGTAGTGTTAGGTGTTAACTATTAGGGTAGTGTTAGGTGTTAACTATTAGGGTAGTGTTAGGTGTTAACCCCCCCCTAATTAGGGTAGTTTTAGGTGTAACTATTAGGGTAGTGCTAGGTGTTAAATAAGGTGTAGAGGTTTAGGTGTTAACCTATTAGGGTATGTTAGGTGTTAAACCTGATTAAGGGTAGTGTTAGGTGTTAACTACTAGGGGTCGTGTAATGGTGTTTCACACACGTGACTAGATAGTTTATCACACAACGTGTACGTAGATAGTGAACACACTACGGTACTAGTACGGAGAACCACACAACTGAAGAGTACTGTGATACCAGAAATGGTCGAGAAAGGAGTAACCACAATCATGTACTATTATCGGTAGAACCCACAACCTTGACGATAACTGTATAACCCACAACTGACAATAACTTAAAACACCACAACGGTTACTAGAACGGAGAAACCCACAACTTTACTATAACTGAATAAACCCACACTGGAACTATAACTGAGTAAACCACAACGGGACGAGATACTGATAACACACAACTGACAGAACTGATAACCCACAACGTACTGAGAACTTATAACCCACATTTTACTATAACTTGAGAACCCACAACGTTACTATTACGTATAACCCACACTTTACTATTAATTATAAACCCTCAACTTTCGATAAACTTATAAACCCACAACGTTACTATAACTTATAACCCACACTTTACGCTAACTTATAAAAACCCACAACTGTACTATAACTTCGAAACCCACATCTGGGGACTATTAACTTAAACCCACAACTTTACTATAACTTAAAACCCAACAACTGTACTATACTGATAACCCACAACTTTACTATAACTTATAACCCACAACTTTACTATAACGGGATAACCCATAACTTTACTCTATAAACTTATAACCCACAACCTTACTATAACATGATTACCCACAACTTTACTATAACCCTTATAACCAACAACTTTACTATAAACTTATAAACCCACAACTTTACTATAAACTTAATAACCCACAACTTTACTATAACTATACCCACAACTTTACTATATACTTTAACCCACAACTTTACTATAACTTATAACCCAACAACTTTACTATAACTTTAACCCCACAACTTACTATAACTTATAACCTCACAACGTTGACCGATAACTTAGTAACCCACAACTTGACGATATCTATAACCCCAACTTACCTATAACTTATAACCCACAACTGTACTATAACTTAGAACCCACAACTTTACTATAAACTTATAACCCACAATGGACTATAACTTAATAACCCACAACTTTACTATAACTTATAGACCCACAACTTTACTATAAACCTTATAACCCACAACTTTACTATAACTTATAACCCACAACTTTACCCTATAACTTATAACCCACAACTTACGATAACTTATTACCCACAACTTTTCTATAACTTATAACCACAACTTTACTATAACTTATAACCCAACAACTTTACTATAACCTTATACCCACAAATTTACTATAACTTATTAACCCACCAACTTTGACTATAACTGAGAACCCACAACGGTGACGATAACTTATAACCACAACGTTACTATAACTTATAACCCATAACTTTACTTCTAACTTATAACCCACAACTTTACTCTGTAACTTATAACCCAGTACTTTACCTAGTTAACGTAATAACCCACTACTGTACAGATAACTTTAACCCACAACTTTACTATAACTTATAACTCCACCACTTTACTATAACTTATGAACCCACAACTTTCCTATCACGGCCATAACCCCACTAACTTTACTATAACTATAACCCACAACGTTACTATAAACTTATAACCAACAACTTACTAATAACTTATAACCCACAACTTTACTATAACTTATAACCCATAACTGTTTACCATAACTATATAACCCACAACTTTACTATAACTTATAAACCCACCACTTGACTATAACTGATAACCCACAACTTTACTATAACTAATAACCCATCAACTTTACTATAACTTATAACCCACACTTTACTATAACTTATAACCCACACCTTACTATTACTGTATAACCCACAACTTTACTAATAACTTATTAACCCACAACTTTACTATAAATTATAAACCCACAACTTTACTATAACTTATAAAGCCCACTACTTTACGATCACTTATTACCCACAACTTTACTATAACTTATAAACCCATACGTTAACTATGAACTTATAACCCACAACTGTTACTATAAAAGTATAACACCACAACTTTACTAAAACTATAACCCACAACTTTACGTATAACTTAATAAACCCACAACTTTACTATAACTTAGAACCACAACTTTACTTTAACTTATAACCCACAACACTTTACTATAACTTATAACCCACAACTTTACTATAACTTATAACCCACACTTTACTAATAACGTGATAACCCGACAACTTTACTATAACGTATAACCCCACAACTTTTAACTATAACTTATAACCCACAACTTTACTATAACTTAAACCCACAACTGTTACTATTAACTTATAACCCACAACTTTACTATAACTTATAACCCGACAACTTTACTATACCTTAGAACCCACAACTTTGACTATAACTTATAACCCACAACTTTACTATAACTTATAACCCACCAACTTTACTATAACTTTAACCACAACTTTACTATAACTGATAACCCACAACTTTACTATAACTATAACCCACAACTTTACAATAACTTAAAACCCCCACAAACTTACTATAACGTGATAACCCACAACTTTACTAAAACTGATAACACCACAACTTTACTATAACTTATAACCCATTAACTTTACGAGAACTTATAACCCACAAATTTACTATAACTTATGACCCACAACTTTACGAGAACGGATAACCCACAACTTGTACAATAACTTATAACACCGACAACTTTAGCGATAAATTATAACCCACAACTTACTAGAACGGATAACCCACAAACTGAACAATAACTTATAACCCACAACTGTACTATTAACTTATAACCCACCCTTTACCTATAACTTATAACCCCACAACTTTACTATAACTTATAACCCTCAACTGTTACTATAACTTATCACCCACAACTTTAGCTATAACTTATAACCCACAACTCTTTACTATAACTCATAACCCACAACTTTACTATAAACTTTTAACACACAACTTTACTATGTAACTCATAACCAACACACTTTACTATAACTGATAACCCGCAACTTTACTATAACTTATAACCCACAACTTAATATAACTTAATAATCCCACAACTATTACTATAAATTATAACCCACAACTTTGTCTATAACTTTATAACCCTCAACTTTCCTATAACTGATAACCCACAACTTTACTATAACTTATAAACCCACAACAGGACTAGAACTTATAACCCACAACTTTACTATATCTTATAACCCACAACTTTACCTATAAACTGATAACCCACAACTTTACTATAACTTATAACCCACAACTTTACTATAACTTATATACCCACAACTTTACTACAACTTATAAACCCACAACTTTACTATAACATTAAACCCACACTTTTCTATAAACTCATAACCCACACTTTACGACAACTTATAACCCACCAACTTTACATATAACTTATAAACCCACACTTTACTATCAACTCATAGACCCACAACTTTACTACAACTTATAACCCACAACTTGACTAACCGTAGATGAACCCCCACCTCAATATCAACCCACCAACCCATACCTATTATACACACTCCAAACAAAAACCACCACCCCAACACCCATTTACCATTCCCGTCCCACTTCCCATAAACCTCCCCCCTGCCCTTGAGTTCCCCCCCGTTCCGTAATTCCCCCCCCCTTCCTTTATTCCCCCCCCTTGTCCTGAAGTCCCCCACCCAGGCGGTATGGCCACCCAGCCGGGAGGCCCCCCCCTTCCGGTTGCCCCCCCCCGGCCGGAGGCCCCCCCAGGTCAGGGAGGCCCACCAGGCAGTAGTCCCACCAATGCAGGTATGTCCACCCCGGCAGGTGATGCACACCACGGCAGGGATGCCCACCCCGGCAGGGTAGGCCCCCCAAGGCAGGGAGGCCCACCAAGGCAGGGTGGCCCACCAGCCGTGTGGCCCACCAAGGCAGGGTGGCCCACCACTGCCGGGTGTCCCCCCCAAGGCAGGGTGGCCCACCCAAGGCCGGGTGTGTCCACCAAGCAGGGTGGCCCACCACGGCAGGGATGGTCCACCAAGGCAGTGTGGCCCACCAAGGCCGGGTGGCCCACAAGGCAAGGGGTGGCCCACCAAGGCAGGGTGGCCCACCCAAGGCAGGGTGGCCCACCAAGGCAGGGTGGCCCCCACCACGGCCAGGGTGGCCCACCAAAGGGCAGGTGGCCCACCAAGGCAGGGTGGCCCCACCAAGGCAGGGTGGCCCCACCAAGGCAGGTGGCCCACCAAGGCAGGGTGGCCCACCAAGGCAGGGTGGCCCACCAGGCAGGGTGGCCCACCAAGGCAGGGTGGCCCACCAGGCAGGGAGGCCCACCAAGGCAGGGTGGCCCCACCAAGGCTGTGGTCCACCAAGGCAGGGTGTCCCACCAAGGCAGGGTTGTCCACTACTCTACAAGGCAGGGTGGCCCACCAAGGCAGGGTGGTCCACCAAGGCAGGGTGTCCAACCAAGGCAGGGTGGCCCACCCAGGCAATGTGGTCCACTCAAGGCAGGTGGTCCACCAAGGCATGGTGGCCCCACCAAGGCATTGGTGGTCCCCACCAAGGCAGGGTGGCCCACCAAGGCAGGGTGGCCACCAAGGCATTGGGTGGCCACCAAGGCAGGGTGGTCCCACCAAGGCAGGGTGGCCCACCGAAGGCATGGTGGCCCACCAAGGCAGGGTGGTCTACCAAGGCAGGGTGGCCCACCAAGGCAGGGCGCCCACCAAGGCAGGGTGGCCCACCTAGGCAGGGTGGCCCACCAAGGCAGGGTGGCCCACCAAGGCAGGGTGGCCCTCCAAGGCAGGGTGGCCCACCAAGGCAGGGTGGTCCACCAAGGCAGGGTGGCCCGAAAAAGAAAAACTTTTCACCATCATTCACTCCATCACTGTCTTGCCAGAAGGGTGCTTTACACTATAGTTACAAATCTGCAACATTAACACCCCTCCTTCAGAGTGCAGACACTGTACTTCCCATCTCCAGGACTCAAGTCCGACCTGCTGGTTTCCCTAAAGCCCTTCATAAATGTTACCTTGCTTACACTCCAACAGCATGTCATGTCCTAAAAACCATTAGTCTCCATTTGGGGGCGCGTCACAAGCGGTGTTCCTCAGAGGTCAGTGTTCGGCCCGTTGCTGTTCACAATTTACATAAACGACATAGATGAGGGAATAAATAGCGACACAAGCAAATTTGCTGATGACTCCAAAATAGGCCGTCCAATTCATTCTAATGAGGACACTAGAGCACTCCAGGATGATTTGAATAGACTGATGCAACGGTCGGAGAAGTGGCAGATGCAGTTTAATATTGACAAATGCAAAGTTCTAAATGTTGGACAGTAAATAACCATGCCCATATAAACTAAATAGTGTAGATCTTAATTTACTTATTGCAAAAAGGGATTTAGAGTTTGGGTTGGGCAGTA
>NC_069427.1:958375-980875 GCF_026875155.1 Cherax quadricarinatus
TATATTTAAGACAGCAAGATTTAAACATTCGCTTTCTTCATCGAGGAAGGGGCAAGGAAAAAAGGGTACTATCATTTTTTTTGGCAGGGAGTGACGGTAGGGGTGCTGTGGCGTCTTCAAAATTATTTTTGACTCTACTGAAGTGACACTGACGCCAGATAACCAACAAAGAACGATCTGGGCGTTATGGGGGAACAAAGAAACTCAAAAAAACACAATAAACACTTAAGAGAAGTGTGATCAGCTTCTTTAGTGATAAGATTGTGAAACAATAAAGACAAATCTTGTGGAACACAGTGACCAGTGGGGCGTATTCCTAGACTATGGAAACGTGGACATCCAAGGACACGTCAGCTTCTATCAGGGTCACCGATATCTGTCGAAGGTGTGAAGATCACCATAGCTCACGCTACAAGAGAAAAGGTAGGTTGCGAATTTCTTGTAGAAAGGGGGGACTGCGCAGTTCTTGAGTCGCAAGGATTTGTAATCAACCTATAGTCGGCAGTAAGGGCGACTTTTGACTCCAAACAATATGTAATTGTCAGCCATCAGTGACTGAAATATGCTGACATAACACCCCCTAGGGTAATTTATAATCTTAAAAATTATAAATCTTTACAGCCCTTGAGAATGACTTCGACAGCTTCTCAAGACCTCGTCTGCAGGGCGGCTGTGCAGGCGATGAGTTTTTTCTTTCAAGTTAAGTAAAACCCTTTAAACTTAACTGGGAATGCCATTTCTCAACAGCCTATTCGCACGACAATATATAATATTAATAAAATATATATATAATATATATATATATTATATATATAATATATATAATATATTTTATATATATATATAAACAGGGGAAATTTGCGAGAGCTGTGAAATATACACAACACTGATCTTTTGGCTGAAGGAAACTCGAACCTACGAAAACCCTTTGGGCAAGTACCATGCTTTAAAACCCAAACTACCCACCCGGGCCCAAAACCTTGCGTGTAACCCAAACCGCTACACTTTTGAATCCAAGGGACCAGCTTCAGGAGAAGCTACAGCTTTTATCTCATCCCCTGCATCATCACCTACTAGAGATTTGAACAATGCAAGGAATTCGGAGAGCATGCGAAATATCACAACACGATCTCTGCTGAAGGGGACTCGAACCTACGAACCTTAGGGCAAGGTACGCATGCTTTACCAATCTACCCACACTGGACAATAAACCTTGCGTGTACATCCCACACGTTTTACCAAAGCACCGCTTTCAGGGAAAGGGATACAGCTTTTCATCTCATCCCCCCATGCATCACCTTTTCTAAGATTTAAAAATGCAAGGAATCGCGAGAGCATGCGAAATAACACAAACACTGACTCTGGCTGAAGGAGACTCAACCAACGAACCTTAGACAATACCAGTTTTAAAACCCAATAAAACCCACACGGGACAATACCTTTGGCTGTAGAAACCGCTACACTTTTCCAAGGCAGCCATTTTCAGGAAAGGTTTAAGCTTTTCATCTCATCCCCCCTGAAAGCTGGCTCCCTTGGGATCAAACTTTTAGGGGAATGCTACACCCCAATAATTCCAGTGTGGGCAGATTGGTAAAGCAATTGCGACCTTTCCAAGGTTCTTTAGTTCGAGTCTCCTTCACCAGAGATCATGTTTTGTATAAAATATATATATATATATAATATATAATATATATAAATATATATAATATAAATATATATAAATATGTTTGGGGTGTTGTGTGGGGTTGTGTGTGTGTGTAAGTCAAAGACTTTTTAATATGATAAATTATTATTATTAAAAATATAAATAAATATTTTATTTGCGTCTTTGATCCAGTTTTCCTAATAATAAAAAAAGGCACAATACCGTGACTGGAACGATAAAACAAATAACCCGCACTAAAAGACAGAAGCTTACGACACGTTTCGTCCGCCCTTTGTCAATGGTCCAGTCGACCGAAACGTCGTCCGTAATTTCTGTTTTTTAAATGTGGGGTTATTTGTGTACTTTTCCTAATAACAAGAACAAACATTATATAAGGTAACTTACCATAGTCAGCTGGTGCAAATAACACTATGTTCTTTATGTTAAGCAATATTGTCGTCTCAGTGATCAGATTCCATATTACTGAGTTTATCGTCTTTTGCATTTTGGGAATGGCAGGTGATGCCTTTGTCGTGTCTCTCAGGGACATTGTGACAGGTGACGCCTTTGTCGTGTCTCTCAGGGACAGTGTGACAGGTGACGCCTTTGTCGTGTCTCTCAGGGACAGTGTGACAGGTGACGCCTTTGTCGTGTCTCTCAGACAGTTTGACCAGGTGACGCTTTGTCGTGTCTCTCAGGGACATTGTGACAGGTGACGCCTTTGTCGTGTCTCTCAGGGACAGTGTTGGTTCAGATATTCCCAGAGCAGCAGTGTTGTGCACCACCACTTTAAAGAGAAGACTGAGAATATTAAGTAACATATTCTAAAGAATAAGAACCAAGAATACTGTGGAAAGAACAAAGAAATATAACTCGCACATATGAGACTCAAATTTATGACGACGTTTCGGTTTGATTTTGACCATTAACAACTTACTGGTTCAAGTCAGACCGAAGACTGTATAAATTGTTCTTATTTATTCAGATTTCTGAATGCCCTTTACATATTCAGAAAAAAATATATATATATTTAATTCACATTGATACCATAACAATACAACTAATTCCAATCCTGAGAGCGGTAGTCAGAGTATGATGGAGGTACATAATGGGTTCAGGGACTGGGCACTTAAAATACATTATGTGATTGGTTTAACGAAATGAAATTTTCGTCCCATTTTCATTATTCTACTTGTCTCCCTGTTATCTGCCATCATCTGTACTATTTCCATGCACTTACGTACCTTCCTTTGGTCGCTCTGCAGCTCTGATTAAACCAAGAACTCTCTGAATCTTCGGCCTCCTGTTAGGTATAAAACTTGCTGTCGTTCCCAGGTACTCTCTGATGAGACACTCCATCATCACATTGGTTATAATCAGGAGAGTGACGGAGCTTGTGAAGAGTAATGACATCTTATATAATAACCAGCATGATATTACACACGGAAAATCTTTTCTGAAAAATTTACTGGAGTTCTTTGATAATGATAGATAAGCGAGACGAGACATTACCAGTGTTCACATGTCAGTATGACTTTCTCAGGTCTCACTGACTTAATGTATCCAGGTGACTCATAAGTTTCTTCCATTGTCCTCCCATTATGTGTATGTGTACAATACCTGATGTACAGTGTACGTCCGACTCTCTGGTGTTACTCCTTTGTTTCGATAAGAGAACTTTTTCAAGTCGTTTAATCAGCTCCCCAGACTTAATTAATGTTACAGTGAAATCTTCCATCATCAGCCATATTTCCCAGTCTTCTGCTGTTGACTTTCTGACAAAGTTTGTTATGTCGCTCATATTACCTCACAGTTGTTCTCAACTCTTACATTATTTAACTCTCGGTTGTTCTTGGACTCTCTTACATTTTACTTCACAGTTGTTCGGGACACTCTTACATATTACCTCACAGTTGTTCTCCACACTCTTACATATTACCACACAGTTGTTCTCCACACTCTTACATATTACCTCACAGTTGTTCTTGACACTCTTACATATTACCTCACAGTTGTTCTCCACACTCTTACATATTACCTCACAGTTGTTTCTCCACACTCTTACATATTACCACACAGTGTTCTCCACACTCTTACATATTACCACACAGTTGTTCTTCACACTCTTACATATTACCACACAGTTGTTCTCCACACTCTTACATATTACCACACAGTGTTCTCCACACTCTTACATATTACCACACAGTTGTTCTTCACACTCTTAACCAATTACACTCAGTTGTTTCTTCACACTCTTACATATTCCACACCGTGTGTCTTCTCCACGCGTACATTTTTACCACACAGTTGTTCTTGCACACTCTTACATATTCCAACAGTTGTTCTCACACATCTTTACATACCTGACCACACAGTTGTTCTCCACCACTCTACATATTACCCAACAAGTTGTTCTTCACACTCTTACATATTACCACACAGTTGTTCTCCACACTCTTACATATTACCACACAGTTGTTCTCCACACTCTTACATATTACCACACAGTTGTTCTTCACACTCTTACATATTACCACACAGTTGTTCTTCACACTCTTACATATTACCTCACAGTTGTTCTTCACACTCTTACATATTACCTCACAGTTGTTCTCCACACTCTTACATATTACCACACAGTTGTTCTTCACACTATTACATTTAACCACACAGATGTTCTATCACCACTCTTACATATTACACACAGTTGTTATTCACCTCTTACATAATTACCTCACAGTTGTTCTTCACACTCTTACATATTACCTCACACAGTTGTTCTTCACACTCTTACATATTACCACACAGTTGTTCTCCACACTCTTACATATTACCACACAGTTGTTCTTCACACTCTTACATATTACCACACAGTTGTTCTTCACACTCTTACATATTACCACACAGTTGTTCTTCACACTTTCTTAACGATTACCACACAGTTGTTTCCACACTATACATATTACCACACAGTTGTTCTTCACACTCTTACATATGACCAACAGTTGTTCTTCACACTATTTACATATTACACACAGTTTGTTCTTCACACTCTTAAATTTACCTCACAGTTGTTCTCCACACTCTTTCCATAAAATAATACCACACAGTTGTTATTCACACTCTTACATATTACACATCTTTGTGCTTCACACTCTTACATTATTACCACACAGTTGTTCTTCACACTACTTACATTTTACCTCACAGTTGTTCGCCACACTCTTACATATTACCAAACAGTGTGTTTTCACACTCTTAAGATTACACACACCCAGTTGATTCTTCCCACTCTTACATATTTAACCTCACAGTTGTTTTCACACCTCTTACATATTACCACACAGTTGTTCTCCACACTCTTTCATATTACCCACAAAGTTGTTTCCCATCTCTACATATTACCTCACAGTTGTTCTCCACACTCTTACATATTACCACACAGTTGTTCTTCACACTCTTACATATTACCACACAGTTGTTCTTCACACTCTCATATTACCTCAAGTTGTTTTCTCACTCTTAATATTACCACACAGTTGTTCTTCACACTCTTACATATTACAACACAGTTGTCGCCACTCTTTACATATTACCTCACTGTTGTTCTCACACTTTACATATGTACCACAAGTTGTTCTTCCACTTCTTACTTTTCCACACAGTTGTTTCTTCACACTCTTACATATTACCACACAGTTGTTCTCACACTCTTACATATTACCACACAGTTGTTCTCCACACTCTTACATATTACCACACAGTTGTTCTCCCACACTCTTACATATTTACACACGTAATTGTTCTTCACAACTCTTACATATTACCACTCAGTTGTTCTCCACACTCTTACATATTTTCCGTCCACAGTTGTTATCCTCACTCTTACATATTACGAACAGTTGTTCTTCACTCTCTTACATATTTCCACACAGTTGTTCTCTCACTCTTAGATATTACCTCACAGTTGTTCTCACACTCTTACATACTACCACCAGTTGTTCTCCAACTTTACATATTACCTCAAAGTTGTTCTCCACACTCTTACATATTACCACACAGTTGTTCTCCACACTCTTACATATTACCTCACAGTTGTTTCCACACTCTTACATATTTACACACACAGTTGTTTTCACACTCTAACATATTACACACAGTTGTTCTTCACACTCTTTCATATTACCCTCACAGTTGTTCTCACACCTTACATATTACCACACAGTTGTTTCTTCAACTCTTTCTTATTTACCACACAGTTGTTTCTTTACACTCTTACATATTTTACCTCACAGTTGTTCTACACACTCTTACATATTACCTCCACAGTTGTTATCCACACTCTTACAGATTACCACACAGTTGTTCTCCACAATCTACATATTTTCACTCAGTTGTTCTCCACCACTATTACATATTTACCACACAGTTGTTCTTCCCACTCCTTTATATTACCACAAAGTTGGTTCTCCACAATCTCAAATATTACCTCACAGTTGTTCTTCACACTCTTACAATATACACAAAGGTGTTCTTCACACTCCTACATTTTACCACTCTGTTTGTTCTCCACACTTTTACATATTACCACACAGTGTTCTTCACACTCTTACATATTACCACACAGTGTTCTTACACTCTTACATATTACCACACAGTGTTCTCCACACTCTTACATATTACCACACAGTTGTTCTTCCACACTCTTACATATTACCACACAGTTGTTCTTCACACTCTTACATATTACCACACAGTTGTTCTCCACACTCTTAACAATAGTACCACACAGTTTTTCTTCACACTTTACATATTACCACACAGTTGTTCTTCATCACTCTTAACATATTACCACACATTTGTTCTTCAACTCTTACATTATTTAACACACTGTTGTTCTTCACACTCTTACATTTACCACCACAGTTGTTCTTCACACTATGACATATTACCCCACACAGTTTTCTCACACTCTTAAACTTATTTACTACAGTTGTCTCTTCACACTCTTACTTATTACACACAGTTGGTTCTCACACTCTTACATATTACCACACAGTTGTTCTTCACACTCTTACATATTACCACACAGTTGTTCTTCACACTCTTACATATTACCACACAGTTGTTCTTCACACTCTTACATATTACTACAGTTGTTCTTCCACTACTCTTACATATTACACACAGTTGTTTTCACACCTGACATATTACCACACAGTTGTTCTTCACACTCTTAATTTACACACAGTAGTTCTTCAACACTCTTACATATTACTCACACAGTTGTTCTTTCTACATTTACATATTACCACACAGTTGTTCTCCACACTCTTACATTTACCTAAAGTTGTTCTCCTCACTCCTTACATATTACCTCAGTGTAGTCTCCCACACTCTTACATATTACCACACAGTGTTCTCCACACTCTTACATATTACCACACAGTTGTTCTTCACACTCTTACATATTACCACACAGTTGTTCTTCACACTCTTACATATTACTCCAGTTGTTCTCCACAGTTCTTACATTATACCAACAGTTGTTATTTCACACTCTTACATTTTACCACAAGGGTTCTTCACCTCTTTCCATATTACCTCACTGTGTTTCACACTTTACATTTTACCACACAGTTTTCTTCACACTCTTTACATATTACCACACAGTGTTCTCCACACTCTTACATATTACCACACAGTTGTTCTTCACACTCTTACATATTACCACACAGTTGTTCTTCACACTCTTACATATTACCACACAGTTGTTCTTCACACTCTTACATATTACCTCACTGTTTGTTCTTACACTCTACATTTTACCACGCAGTGTTCTTTCACACTCTTACTTATTAACCAACAGTTGTTATTCACACTCGTAATATTACCACTCAGGGGTTGTTCTTACATCTTACATATTACCACACAGTTGTTCTTCACACTCTTACATATTACCACACAGTTGTTCTCCACACTCTTACATATTACCACACAGTTGTTCTCCACACTCTTACATATTACCTCACAGTTGTTCTCCACACTCTTACATATTACCACACAGTAGTTCTCCCACTCTTTACCTTATTAACACACAGATGTATTCACATCTTAAATTTACCAACAGTTGTTTCTTCACAACACTTACTATTTACCTCACAGTGTTCTCCACACTCTTACATATTACCACACAGTTGTTCTTCACACTCTTACATATTACCACACAGTTGTTCTTCACACTCTTACATATTACCTCACAGTTGTTCTCCACACTCTTACATATTACCACACAGTTGTTCTTCACACTCTTACATATTACCACACAGTGTTCTCCACACTCTTACATATTACCACACAGTTGTTCTTCACACTCTTACATATTACCACACAGTGTTCTCCACACTCTTACATATTACCACACAGTGTTCTCCACACTCTTACATATTACCACACAGTTGTTCTTCACACTCTTACATATTACCACACAGTGTTCTTCACACTCTTACATATTACCACACAGTGTTCTCCACACTCTTACATATTACACACAGTTTGTTCTTCAACACTAGTACTTATTACCACCTCCAGTGTTTTTTTCCAAACTCTTACAATTACCACAAAGTTGTTCTTCACACTCTTACATATTACCACACAGTTGTTCTCACACTCTTACATATTACCACACAGTTGTTCTTCACACTCTTACATATTACCACACAGTTGTTCTTCACACTCTTACATATTACCACACAGTTGTTCTTCACACTCTTACGTATTACCACACAGTTGTTCTTCACACTCTTACATATTACCTCACAGTTGTTCTTCACACTCTTACATATTACCTCACAGTTGTTCTTCACACTCTTACATATTACCACACAGTTGTTCTTCACACTCTTACATATTACCACACAGTTGTTCTTCACACTCTTACATATTACCACACAGTTGTTCTTCACACTCTTACATATTACCACACAGTGTTCTCCACACTCTTACATATTACCACACAGTTGTTCTTCACACTCTTACATATTACCACACAGTTGCTTATTCACTCTTACATATTACCACTCAGTGGTCTCCACACTAATACATATTACCACCACAGTTGTTCTTCCACTTCTTAATATTACCAACACGTTGTTTCTTAACACTCTTAATATTACCACCACAGTGTTCTCATCACACTCTTAACATATTAACCAGTTGTTCTTCACATCTTTACATATTACACACAGGTTCTCCACACTTTTACATATTACCACAGTTGGTTTTCACACTCTTTACATATTACACACAGTGTTCTCCACACTCTTACATATTACCACACAGTTGTTCTTCACACTCTTACATATTACCACACAGTTGTTCTTCACACTCTTACATATTACCTCACAGTTGTTCTTACACTCTTTAAACATAATACCACTCAGTTGTTCTCCACACTCTACATATACCCACAGTTGTTCTTCACATCGTAATATTACCACACCAGTTGTTCTTCACACTGTTACGTATTTACCACACAGTTGTTCTTCCACACTCTTAATATTACCACACAGTTTTGTTTCTTCACACTCTTACCATATTACACAAGTTGTTCTTCACAATTCTTACATATTACCACACAGCTTGTTCTTTAACACTCTTACATATTACCCACACAGTTGTTCGTCACATCTTCATGATTTACCACAACAGTTGTTCTTCACACTCTTACATTTACCACACAGTTGTTCTTCACACTCTTACATAATACCACACAGTGTTTCAACACTCTTACTATTACCTCACAGTTGTTCTTCACACTCTTACCATTTTTCACACTACACACCAACACAGTGTTCCTCCACACTCTTACATATTACCACCACAGTTGTTCTCCACACTCTTACATATTACCACACAGTTGTTCTGCACACTATACATTTACCTCAAGGTTTCCACACTCTTACATATTACCACACAGTTGTTCGTCACTACCTCTTACATATTTCACCCACACTGTGTTCTCCTCACCTCTTACATATTTACCATTACAGTTGTTTCTTCACACTCTACATAATTACCACACAGGTTTTCTTCACACCGTACATATTTCCACACAGTGTTCTTCACACTCTTACATATTACCACACAGTTGTTCTTCACACTCTTACATATTACCACACAGTGTTCTCCACACTCTTACATATTACCACACAGTGTTCTCCACACTCTTACATATTACCACACAGTGTTCTCCACACTCTTACATATTACCACACAGTGTTCTCCACACACTTACATATTACCACACAGTGTTCTCCACACACTTACATATTACCACACAGTGTTCTCCACACTCTTACATATTACCACACAGTGTTCTCCACACTCTTACATATTACCACACAGTGTTCTCCACACTCTTACATATTACCACACAGTGTTCTCCCACACTCTTACATATTCCAAACATGTGTTCTCACACTCTTACATATTAACACACAGTGGTCTCCACACTTCCCTTTAACATATTACCACACAGGGTTCTCACACTTTTCATATTACCACACAGTGTTCTCCACATCTGACATATTTTTTTTTTTTTACACCACACGCAAGTGTTCTCCACCACCTCTTACATATTACCACACAGTGTTCTCCACACTCTTACATATTACCACACAGTGTTCTCCACACTCTTACATATTACCACACAGTGTTCTCCACACTCTTACATATTACCACACAGTGTTCTCCACACTCTTACATATTACCACACAGTGTTCTCCACAACACGTTACATATTACCACACAGTGTTCTCCACACATTACATATTACCACACAGTGTTCTCCACACTCTTACATATTACCACACAGTGTTCTCCACACTCTTATTTATACAAACTGTGTTCACCACACTTTACCAATATTACCACACTGTGGTTCTCAACACTCTTACAATTACCACACATGTTCTCCCACACTCTTACATATTACCACACAGTGTTCTCCACACTCTTACATATTACCACACAGTGTTCTCCACACTCTTACATATTACCACACAGTGTTCTCCACACACTTACATATTACCACACAGTGTTCTCCACACTCTTACATATTACCACACAGTGTTCTCCACACTCTTACATATTACCACACAGTTGTTCTCCACACTCTTACATATTACCACACAGTGTTTCCACACACTCCGACATATTTACCACACAGTGTTTCTCCACAACTTACATATTACACACAGTGTTCTCACATCTTACATATTACCACAGTTTCTCACACGTTACATATTACACACAGTGTTCTCCACACTCTTACTATTACCAACACAGTGTTCTCACACCCTTACATATTAACCACACAGTGTTCTCCACACATTCATATTACCAACACAGTGTTCTCAACACTTTACATATTACCACACAGTGTTCTACACATCTTACTATTACCACACAGTGTTCTCCACACAATTACTTTACACACAGTGTTCTCCAAACACTTAAAATATTACCACACAGTGTTCTCCACACTCTTACATATTACCACACAGTTGTTCTCACACTCTTACATATTACCACACAGTTGTTCTCCACACTCTTACATATTACCACACAGTGTTCTCCACACTCTTACATATTACCACACAGTGTTCTCCACACACTTACATATTACCACACAGTGTTCTCCACACACTTACATATTACCACACAGTGTTCTCCACACTCTTACATATTACCACACAGTGTTCTCCACACTCTTACATATTACCACACAGTTGTTCTTCACACTCTTACATATTACCACACAGTTGTTCTCCACACTCTTACATATTACCACACAGTTGTTCTTCACACTCTTACATATTACCACACAGTTGTTCTCCACACTCTTACATATTACCACACAGTGTCTCCTCACTCTTACATATTTTTTTACCACACAGTTGTTCTTCACCACTTTACATATTTACCACCAGTTGTATCTTCACACTCTTACATATTACCACACAGCACAGTTGTTCTCCACACTTCATTACATATTACCGCACAGTGTTCGCCCAGCTCTTACTATATTACACACAGTGTTCTTCCACAACTTAATATTACCACAATTGTTCCTCCACACTCTTACATATTTACCACACAGTGTTCTCCACACTCTTACATATTACCTCACAGTTGTTCTTCACACTCTTACATATTACCACACAGTTGTTCTCCACACTCTTACATATTACCACACAGTTGTTCTTCACACTCTTACATATTACCACACAGTTGTTCTCCACACTCTTACATATTACCACACAGTGTTTACAACTACTCTTAATATTACCACACAGTTGTTCTTCCACAATCTTACATATTTACAACACAGTTGTTCTTCACACTTTACAGTATAAACACACAGTTGTTTCACACTCTTACTTATTACCACTCAGCTGTTTCTCCACACTCTTACTTATTACCCACACAGTGTTCTCACACTCTTACTTATTACCACCACAGTGTTCTCCACACTCTTTACTTATTTCCAACACAGTGTTCTCCACACTCTTACATATTACCACACAGTTGTTCTTCACACTCTTACATATTACCACACGTTGTTCTCCACACTCTTACATATTACCACACAGTTGTTCTCCACACTCTTACATATTACCACACAGGGTTCCCAACTCTTACATAATTACCACACAGTGTTCTCACACTCTTAAATATTTCCACACAGTTGTTTTACACTCTTACCATATTACCACACGTTGATTCCTACAATCATACATTTTTACCAAACAGAGTTCTCCACACTCTTACATATTACCACACAGTGTTCTCCACACTCTTACATATTACCACACAGTGTTCTCCACACTCTTACATATTACCACACAGTGTTCTCCACACCACTACATATTCACACACAGTGTTTCCACCACTTTACATATTACCACACCTTGTTCTCAATCTTACTATTACCACACAGTGTTCTCCACACTCTTACATATTACCACACAGTGTTCTCCACACTCTTACATATTACCACACAGTTGTTCTTCACACTCTTACATATTACCACACAGTTGTTCTTCACACTCTTACGTATTACCACACAGTGTTCTTCCACACTCTTTCATATTACCAACAGTGTCTCCCACATTTACATATTATCCTCACAGTGTTCTCTCACTCTTACAAAGTAAACCAGTGTTCTCCACCAACTTTAATATTACCCACCCACAGGTTGTTTCTTCACATCTTACATATTACCACACAGTGTTCTCCACACTCTTACATATTACCACACAGTGTTCTCCACACTCTTACATATTACCACACAGTGTTCTCCACACTCTTACATATTACCACACAGTGTCTCCACCACACTTTACATATTACCACACCTGGATTGTTCTTCACCACTCTACATATTACCACACAGTGTTCTCCACACTCTTACATATTACCACACAGTTGTTCTTCACACTCTTACATATTACCACACAGTTGTTCTCCACACTCTTACATATTACCACACAGTGTTCTTCACACTCTTACATATTACCACACAGTTGTTCTCCACACTCTTACATATTACCACACAGTGTTCTCCACACTCTTACATATTACCACACAGTGTTCTCCACACTCTTACATATTACCACACAGTGTTCTCCACACTCTTACATATTACCACACAGTTGTTCTTCACACTCTTACATATTACCACACAGTTGTTCTCCACACACGTACATATACTCAAGTTGTTTTCACACTTCTTACATATTACCACACTGGTGTTCTCACACACTTACATATTACCACAACAGTGTTCTTCAACTCTTACATATTACCACAAGTGTTCTCCACACTCTTTACATATACCATAGTGTTCTCCACACTCTTACATATACCAACACAGTGTTCTTCAATTTACACTTATACATTTTACCACACAGTGTTCTCCACTCACTTTCATATTATAACACACAGTGTTCTCCACACACATTCATATTACCACACAGTGTTCTCCACACACTTACATATTACCACACAGTGTTCTCCACACACTTACATATTACCACACAGTGTTCTCCACACTCTTACATATTACCACACAGTGTTCTCCACACACTTACATATTACCACACAGTGTTCTCCACACTCTTACATATTACCACACAGTGTTCTCCACACTTCTTACATATTACCACACATGTTGTTCTCCACTCTTACTATTACACACAGTTGTTCTCACATCTTACATATTCCACACAGTGTTCTCCACACTCTTAATTATTACCACCACAGGTTGATTCTACACACTCTTACTATTACAACACAGTGTTTCGCCCACACTCTTCTCATTTCCACACAGTTGTTCTCCTCACTCTTACATCATTACCACTCAATGTTCTTCACACTCTTACATATTACCACACAGTGTTCTTCACACTCTTACATATTACCACACAGTGTTCTTCACACTCTTACATATTACCACACAGTGTTCTCCACACTCTTACATATTACCACACAGTGTTCTCCACCCACTTACATATACCACACAGTGTTCCACATCTAACATATTTACCAAACAGTGTTCTCCACACTCTTAATATTACCAAACAGATGTTCGCCACAACACTTACATATTACCACACGTGTCTCCACACTGTACATATTACCACACAGTGTTCTCCACACACTTACATATTACCACACAGTGTTCTCCACACACTTACATATTACCACACAGTGTTCTCCACACTCTTACATATTACACTCACCATTGTCTCTCCACACTCTTACATAGTACCACACATGTGTTCTCCTCTCACTTACATATTACCACCACAGGGGTGTCTCCACACACTTACTTATTCCCGACACAGTGTTCTCCAACACTTGTATGATATTACCACATTGTTCTCCACACTCTTACATATTACCACACAGTGTTCTCCACACTCTTACATATTACCACACAGTGTTCTCCACACTCTTACATATTACCACACAGTGTTCTCCACACTCTTACATTTTACCCACACAGGTGGTTCTACACACTTAAAGATTTACCACACAGTGTTTCTCCACACACTGACATAGTACCACACGTGTTCTCCACTCTCTTACATAGTTACCACACAGTGTTTCTCCCCATCTTACATTTTACCACACCAGTTGTTCTCATCCACACTTACTTATTACCACACAGTGTTCTCCACACACTTACATATTACCACACAGTGTTCTCCACACTCTTACATATTACCACACAGTGTTCTCCACACTCTTACATATTACCACACTGTGTTCCCACACTCTTACTATTACCACACCTGTGTTTCACAAACATCTTTCATAATTACCACACAGTGTTCTTCACACTCTTACATATTACCACACAGTGTTCTCCACACACTTACATATTACCACACAGTGTTCTCCACACACTTACATATTACCACACAGTGTTCTCCACACTCTTACATATTACCACACAGTGTTCTCCACACTCTTACATTTACACATCACAGTGTTCTCCACACACTTACATATTACCCACACGGGTTCCCACACTCTTACATATTACCACACAGTGTTCTACCACACACTTACATATACCACACAGTGGTGTTCTCCACAACCAACCCCCTTACATATTACACAACAGTGTTCTTCCACCACTTCTTACTTTTTACCACACAGTGTTCTCTCACACTTACATATTACCACACAGTGTTCCAAACACTTACATATTACCACACAAGTGTTCTCACACACACTTACATATTACCTCACAGGGGTCTCCACAACGTAATATTTCCAAACAGTGTTCTCAACAACTCTTACATATTTCCACACTGTGTTCTCCACACTCGTACATTTTACCACACAGGGTTCTTCAACTACACTTACTATTAAAATACACAGTGTTCTCCAACATTACATATTACCACACAGGGTTTCCACACACTTAACATTTTACCACACTTGTGTTCTCAACTATACATATTTCACGCAGTGTTCTCCACACTACTTTCATATTACCACAACAGTGTTCTCCACACACTTACATATTACCACACAGGTTTCTCCAAACAACTTACATTTTACCACACAGTGTTCTCCAAACTCTGACTTATTACCACACAGTGTTCTCCACACTTTACTTATGTACACACTGTGTTCTCCTCACACTTACATATTAACACACAGTGTTCTCCACACACTTACAGATTACCACACCAGTGTTCTCACCTCTTACATATTACCACACAGTGTTCCTCCACACTCTACATATTACCACACAGTGTTCTCCACACACTACTTTATTACCACACAGATGTTCTCCACACATTTACATATTATACACAAGGTGTTCTCCACACTCTTACATATTACACAAGGTGTTCTCCCACACTCTTACATATTACCAAACTGTGTTCTCCAACACTTACATCTTACCACACAGTGTTCTCCACACACTTACTTATTTGACCAAACAGTGTTCTCCACACACTTAATATTACCACACAGTGTTCTCTACACTCTTTACATATTACCCACAGTGTACTCCACACTCTTACATATTACCACACAGTGTTCTCCACACTCTTACATATTACCACACAGTGTTTCTCCACACTTCTGACATATTACCACACAGAGTCTCCACACACTTACTTATTACCACACAGTGTTTCCACAACACGTACATATTACCCAACAGTTTCTCCACAACTCTTACATTTACACACAGTTGTTCTCCAACACTATTTACATTTTACCACACAGTGTTTCCACACACTTACATATTTACCACACCGTGTTCTCCACTCACTTACAGTATTACCACACAGTTGTTCTTCACACACTTACATATTACCACACAGTGTTCTCCACACTCTTACATATTACCACACAGTGTTCTCCACACTCTTACATATTACCACACAGTTTGTTCTCCACACTTACATATTACCACACGTGGTTCTCCACACTCTTACATTTACACTCAGTGTGCTCCACACACTTAATTTACCACACAAGTGTTCTCAACACACTTACCTTATTACCACACAGGGTATCCAACACTCTTACCATATTACACACAGTGTTTCCACACTCTTACATATTACCAACAGTGTTCTCCAACACATTCATATTGAATATCACAGTGTCTCCACACACTTACATCATTACCAACACAGTGTTCTCACACCACTTACATATTACCACACAGTGTTCTCCACACTCTTACATATTACCACACAGTGTTCTCCACACTCTTACATATTACCACACATTGTTCTCCACACACTTACATATTACCACACAGTGTTCTCCACACTCTTACATATTACCACACAGTGTTCTCCACACATATTAAAATATTACCACACAGTGTTCTCCACACTCTTACATATTACCACACAGTGTTCTCCACACTCTTACATATTACCACACAGTGTTCTCC
This sequence comes from Cherax quadricarinatus, assembly GCF_026875155.1. Classification (NCBI taxonomy): domain Eukaryota; kingdom Metazoa; phylum Arthropoda; class Malacostraca; order Decapoda; family Parastacidae; genus Cherax; species Cherax quadricarinatus. Next base: position 975,526 of record NC_069427.1, read on the forward strand.
ACACACTTCATATTACCACAAGTGTTATCAACCCACTCTTACATATTACCACACAGTGTTCTCCACAATATTACATATTACCACACAGTGTTCTCACACACTTACTATTACCAACGTGTCTACACCACATTTACATATTAACCACACAGTGTTATCCACACTCTTACATATTACCCACAGTGTTCGCCTCACTCTTAACATATTACCACACGTGGTTTTCTTCCCACACTTACTTAGCATACCACACAGTTGTTTCTCCACAACTTACATAATATTACGGTTGTTATAATAGAATTGGTTTAAATATTTTCCACTGATGTTTCTATATTTTGTTTCATAATTTAGCAGTATTTTTCTTCTTCTCTGTATCTGTGGTTGAAGCGCAAGTGTCTGTTACACTGGTTACCTCTTCTGAGTACGATGTACTCCGCAGCCTCCCTGTACACTCTCACTAGGTACTCTCTGTACTCTCTCATGAGGTACACTGGTTACCTCTTCTGAGTACGATGTACTCCGCAGCCTCCCTGTACACTCTAATAGGTTACTCTCTTGTACTCTCTCATGAGGTACAAACTGGTTAATCTTCTGAGTACGATGTAATCCGCAGCCTCCCTGTACAACTTCTCATAGGGATTACTCGCTGTACTCTCTCATGAGGTACACTGGTTACCTCTTCTGAGTACGATGTACTCCGCAGCCTCCCTGTACACTCTCACTAGGTACTCTCTGTACTCTCTCTGAGGGTAAAAATACCCCCCCCCCACCTGGTTACCTCTTTCTGCGTGCGATGTACTCCGCAGCCTCCCTGTACACTCTCACTAGGTACTCTCTGTACTCTCTCATGAGGTACACTGGTTACCTCTTCTGAGTACGATGTACTCCGCAGCCTCCCTGTACACTCTCACTAGGTACTCTCTGTACTCTCTCATGAGGTACACTGGTTACCTCTTCTGAGTAGATGTATCCGCAGCCACTGTCCACTTCACTTGGTTTATCTCTGTACTCTCTCATGAGGTACCTGGTTACTCTTTAGTACGATTACTCCGCTGGCCTCCCTGTACACTCTCAATATGTACTCTCTTTCTCTCTCATGAGGTACACTGGTTACTCTTCTGAGTACCGATTGTACTCCGCAGCATCCCTGCTGCACTCTCACTAGGTACTCTCTGTACTCTCTCATGAGGTACACTGGTTACCTCTTCTGAGTACGATGTACTCCGCAGCCTCCCTGTGCACTCTCACTAGGTACTCTCTGTACTCTCTCATGAGGTACACTGGTTACCTCTTCTGAGTACGATGTACTCCGCAGCCTCCCTGTGCACTCTCACTAGGTACTCTCTGTACTCTCTCATGAGGTACACTGGTTACCTCTTCTGAGTACGATGTACTCCGCAGCCTCCCTGTGCACTCTCACTAGGTACTCTCTGTACTCTCTCATGAGGTACACTGGTTACCTCTTCTGAGTACGATGTACTCCGCAGCCTCCTGTTACAACCCCTTTCTCACTAGTTACTCTCTGTACTCTCTCATGAGGTACACTGGTTACCTCTTCTGAGTACGATGTACTCCGCAGCCTCCCTGTACACTCTCACTAGGTACTCTCTGTACTCTCTCACTAGGTACTCTGTTACCTCTCACTAGGTACCTTACTCCCAACCTCCTTGACACTCTCACTAGTACTCTCTGTACACTCTCACTAGGTAACTTCTCCTCACACTCTACTTACTCCCTGACTCTCACTAGGTACTCTCTGTACTTCTCAGTAATGGTACTCTTCTGTACACTCTCACTAGTACTCCCTGCACTCTCACTAGGTACTCTCTGTACTCTCTCACTAGGTACTCTCTCTACACTCTTACTAGGTACTCCCTGCACTCTCTCACTAAGTACTCTCTGTACTCTCTCACTAGGTACTCTCTCTACACTCTCACTAGGTACTCTCTGTACTCTCTCATAAGGTACTCCATGTACTTTCTCATCTAGGTACTCCCTGCACTACTCTCACTAAGTACCTCTTGTACCTCTCATAGGTACTCCTGTACTCTCTCATAGTACCTGTACTCTCACTAGTACTCCCTGCACTCTCACTAGGTACTCCTGTACTCTCACTAGGTACATCCCTGACCTCTCTAGTACCTGACTCCGCAACTCCCTGTCCTCTTCACTAGGTACTCTCTGCACACTCTCACTAGGTACTCTGCACACTCTCACTAGGTACTTTTGCACTCTCTCACTAGGACTCCCTGCACTCTCTCATAGGTACTTCCTACACTCTCACTAGTACGGTCTCTCTACACTGCTATAAAGCACGTAACACACTGTACCATCTCACTAGAACTCTCTGTACTCTCCTATGAGTCACTCCTCGACATACTCATAGTACTTTAATATATACTAGGTAATCTGACCTCACATGGACCTGAATCACAAGACAAAATGGAGGACACTTCAAAGCCTACTGGCCGACGTTTTTATAAATCTTCTAGTGTTTCTACGCTGTCTCTCTCAACTGTCGGTATTTTATTCCCAATTTATATCACTCTCTACACTCTCACTAGGTACTCCCTGCACACTCTACTAGGTTTCTCCCTGCACACCTCACTAGGTACTCCCTGCACACTTCACTGGGACTCCCCGAAACCCCTTCAAAAGGTACTCCCTGCCCCCCTCATAGGTACTCCCCCGCACACTTCCTAGTACTCCCCCGACACTCTCACAATTTCCCCTGCAACCTCACTAGGTTTTCTCCCTGACCTTCCCCTATCTCCCGCACACTCCACTGTACTCCCCGCACACCTCACTAGGTACTCCTGCCACTCTCCCAAGTACTCCCCCCACCTCTAAGGTATCCCGCACCTCTCCTAGGTAACCCCCGCACCTCTCACTAGGTACTTTCCCCGCACATCTCACTGTACTCCCTGCACACTCTACAGGTACTCCCGCACCTCTCATAGGGACTCCCTGCACACCCCCCTAGGCCCCTCAATCTCTAGGTACTCCCTGCACCCTCACAGGTACTCCCTGCACACCCACTGTACTCCCCCCACACTCTCACTAGGTCTCCCTCACCTCTAATAGGTACTCCGCACACCTCACAGGTCTCCCTGCACACCTCACAAGTACTTTCCCCCGCCACTCCACTAGGTACTCCCCCGCACATCTCACTAGGTACTCCCCCGCACACTCTCACAGGACCCCACACACTCCATAGGGACTCCCTGCACCCTCACTAGGTACCCCCCCTTCCCCGCACCTCCACTAAAAAAACTCCCGCACACTCCACAGGGACTCCCTGCACACTCTCACTAACTCCCCGCACCCCTCACTAGTACTTTCCCCCACACTTAAGCTCCCTCACACTCTCCCAGGTATCCCCCCACACTCTCACTAGGGACCCCTCCATCTCCTGGTACTTTCCCCGCACACTTCATAGGTACTCCCGCCACTCCCACAGTTCCCTGCACATCCACAGGGACTCCTGCACACTCTCACTAGGTACTCCCCACACTCTCACAGGTACTCCCGCCACTCTCATAGGGCTCCCTCACACTCTCCATACTCCCCGACCTCTCAATGGTACTCCCCCAACTCTCACAAGTACTCCCTACACTCTCCTATACTCCCCGCACACCTCACAGGTTTCTCCCTCACACCTACTGGTCTTCCCCCGACACTCTCATAGGGACTCCCCGCACACTTCACTTTAAACCCCGCACACCCCTTTACTAGGGCACCCCTGCACACTCCACTTAAGCTCCCTGCACACTCCCCAAAAAACCCCTGCACACTCTCACTAATTTTCCCCCACACTCTCATAAATTCCCCGCACCTTTTCACTGGTACCCCCCTCCCCCCTCTACAGTACTCCCCGCACCTCTCACTAGGGACCCCTGCACACTCTCACTGGTCTCCCCCGCACACTTCCCCTAGGTTTCTCCCGCACACTCCCACTAAGTACTCCCCGCACACTCCATATCTCCCGACACTCCCTAGGGGACTCCCGCACAAAGGGTATTGCACACCTTCACAGGGACTCCCTGCACCTCTCACAGGTACTCCCTGCACACTCCACTGGTACCCCTGCACACCCCATAGGTACTTCCCTGCACACTCCACTAAATTTTCTCCCTGCAATTCATAGGACCCCTGCACATCTCATAGGTAAAATCCCTGCCAAAATCTCACTAGGTACTTCCCCCCATTTTCAATTCCCCCCCAAAACCATTTTTATTTCACAATTTTTCCCTTAGAATTTCTTTCCCACTTACAGTTCTTTTTCAAACTTTTTTTACCCCGTTTCTCCTCACTTTTTTAAAAAAGTTTTCCCAAAAATTCATTTTTTTAAATTGCAAATTTTCACTGGGCCCCCTGCAATCTTTATGGTAAAAAACTGGGAATAAAATTTTTTTACCCCCCTGACCTTTTACCCCACTCTGGGGGTCCCATTTTGGTTTCCTTCTTCCACTGTCTCTCTTAAATCCTCATAGGGGTACTTTCCCCCAATAAAAAAATTAAAAATAACACAGAAATTTTAAAAAAGGAAAAAATTTTTGCAAAATTTTAATTTTGTTTAAAAATTTGGCCCTTAAAAAAACTTTTTTTTAAAAAAAAAAATACTCTGGGGGGAACAACCTCACTTGGGCCCAAATTTTTTCTCCGCCCTCTCCCTAATCCCCCTTCACACCAAAAAATCAAATTTAAAAAATTTTTCCCGAAAATTTTAAATTTTTGTTTTTTAAAATTTTTAAATTTTTAATTTTTTTAAAAATTTTAAATTTTTTAATTTTTAAAAATTTTAAATTTTAATTTCCCTGCAAACGCTCCTTTTTACCCCCACCCTTCAATAAAAGGTACAAAAATTTTCCCTAACACTTTTTTTAGTTTTAAAATTTTTTAAAAAAATCTAAAATATATTTAGTTAGGTTAGGCTAAAATAAATTGTTCTTGTTATAATAAGGTTAGGTAAGTTTTCTAACATTCTTTTGAAGCAAAAATAAAAATTTTTACATTAACATTAATGAAAAAAATATATCTTTAAACGTATAAGAGAAAATTTTAGAAAGGACTTAATTTTAAATGAATTCTTGCTAATTGACCAGTTTTACATATTCGGCACGAAATATATATATATATATACATACATATATATATATATATATATATATATATATATATATATATATATATATATATAAATATATATATATATATATATATATATATATATATATATATTTATACATATATGTATATATAACTTTAATGTTAAAAACAACATAGACTTGGTTGATAAATTAAGCTCCTTGACTGACTTAAATGATTTTAACATGGTTAGTTTTGATGTTACTTC
>NC_069427.1:985875-1044053 GCF_026875155.1 Cherax quadricarinatus
TATATATATATATATGTATATATATATATATATATATAATATATATATATATAATATTATATATATAATATATCTATATAAATATATATGTTGTATATATATAATATATACAATAAATATATAAAAATATATATATCTATATAATATAATAAATATATATTACATATATAACTAACATTATTATCACCCTTGGCCGAATCCCACCAAGGCAGGTGTCCCGAAAAAGAAAAACTATCACCATCATTCACTCCATCACTGTCTTGCCAGAAGGTGCATTACACTACAGAATTAAACTGCAACATTAACACCCCACCTTCAGAGTGCAGGCACTGTACTTCCCCTCTCAGGACTCAAAGTCCGGCCTACCGATTCCCTGAATCCCTTCAAAATGTTACTTTGCTCAACGGGGGGTGAAAAAAGAGGGCACTCCAACAGCAACAAGTATAAAAAAACCATTTGTCTCCATTCAACACCTATCAAACACGCTCACGCTGCCTGCTGGAAGTCCCAAGCCCCTCGCACACAAAACCTCCTTTACCCCCTCCTCCAACCCTTCCTACGACCCTACCCGCCTTCCTTCCACTACAGACTGATACACACTTGAAGTCATTCAGTTTCGCTCCATTCTCTCTACATTCCGAACCACCTCAACAACCTTCCTCAGCCCTCTGGACAACAGTTTTGTAATCCCGCACCTCCTCCTAACGTCCAAACTACGAATTCATCTGCATTATATTCACACCACACCTTGCCCCCTCAGACATGACATCTCCACTGCCTCCGCCTTCTCCTCGCTGCAACATTCATCACCCACGCTATCACACCCAATAAGAGCGTTGGTAAAACTATCACTCTCATACAGTCCCCTCTTTGCCCTCTAAGGACAAAGTTCTGTGTCCTCCACAGACTCCTAAGTGCACCACTCACTCTTTTTCCCTCACAATATCTAATGATTCACCTCATCGTCATAGACCCATCCGCTGACACGTCCCCTCCAAATATCTGAATACGTTCAAAAAAAACCTTTTTTCCCCCCACCCCCCCCCCCCTCCCCCATACTCTCTCCTCCATCTATATCAATCTTTCATCACCGAATCTTTTGTTATCCTCAAACCTTACTCTTTCCTGTATTCACCTTAATTTTTCTTCATTTGCACACTACCAAATTCATCCACCAATCTCTGCAGCTTCTCTTCAGAATCTTCCCAAAAGCAGAAGGGGGGGGGGGACAGTGTCCATCAGCAAAGAGCAGCTGTGACAACTCCACTTTGTGTGTGAATCTTTATCTTTAACTCCACGCCTCTTGCCAAGACCTCGCATTTACTTCTCTTACTAAACCCCATCAATAAATAAATTAAACAACCACGTGACTCACACAAGCCTTGTCTAAGGCCAACTTTTACTGGGAAAAAATTCCCCTTTCCTAGCATACTCTAACTTGAGCCTCACTATCCTCGTAAAAACTCTTCACTGCTTTCAGTAACCTACCTCCTACACCATAACACTTGCAACATCTGCCACATTGCCCCCCTATCCACCCTGACATACGCCTTTTCCAAATCCATAAGCCACAAAGACCTCTTTATGACCTATCTAAATACTGTTCACTTATAGTTTCACTGTAAACACCTGGTCCACAACACCCCCTACCTTTCCTAAGCCTCCTTGTTCATCTGCTATCCTATTCTCCGACTCACTCTTAATTCTTTCATTTATAACTCTACCATACACATTTACCCCAGGTACACTCAACAACTTATCCCCCTATAATTTATGCACTCTCTTTTACCCCTTTGCCTTTATACAAAGGAACTATGCTGCACTCTGACAATCACTAGGTACCTTACCCTCTTCCATACCTTTATTAAATAATTGCACCAACCACTTCCAAAACTATATCCCCCCCTCTTTTACATTTCAATCTTTTATCCCATCAATCCCGCTGCATACCCCCTTTCATTTATACCTACTGTCTCACGAACATCCCCCACACACACAACTGGCTCTTCCTCACTCCTACACGATGTATTTCCTCCTTGCCCAATAACACGAAATCACAGCTTCCCTATCTTCAACAACATTTAACAATTCCTACAAAATATCCCTCCATTCTTCCCAATACCTTAACTCTCCATTTTAATAACTCTTCCTCTCCTATTTTAAACCTGACAAATCCATTTGTTTCGCTAGGGCTTTCTTAAAAACATTGTTAATCTCACTCCAAACTTTCTTATTTTTCAACAAAATTGTTGATAACATCTCACCCACTCTCTCATTTGCTCTCTTTTTATCATTGCTTCAAACTCACTCTCTTAACCTCACTCTTTTTCTCCAATACTCTTACCCCTCCTTGCATCACTTCTACTTTGTAAAAACTTCGCATATCTAACTTTTTCTCCCTTACTTACTCTCTTTACATACCATCCCCCATTCCACCAATCGCTCCTCTTCCTCCTGCCGCCACTTTTCCTGTACCACAAACTTCAGCTGAACACCAACACTACATTTTTAACCCTACCCCATACCTCTTCGACCCAATGCCTATGCTCACATTAGCCCATCTAACCTCCAATAGCTGTTTATATCTTACCCTAACAGCTTCCTAATTTTAGTATTATAAACCTTCAGCTCTCTCTCTCTCCCTGATGCTTCTATTTCTCATGTATCCCATCTACTTTTACTCTCAGTGACGCTACAACTAGAAAGTGATCTATATATCTGTGGCCCCACGTAAACATGTACATCTAAAGTCTACTCAACAGTCTTTTATCAACCAATACATAATCCAACAAACTCCTTCATTTCCCGCCCTAACATCCTAATCGTGTATACTTATTTATCCTCTTTTCTTAAAATATGTATTACCTATCACTAAACCCCCCTTTCTATCCAAAGTTCAATCAAAGGGCTCCCACTTATCATTTACACCTGGCACCCCAAACTTAACTACCACACCCTCTCTAAAAGTTTCTCCTACTTTAGCATTCAGGTCCCCTACACATTACTCTCTCCACTTGGTTCAAAGGCTCCTATACATTCACTTAACATCTCCCAAAATCTCTCTCTCTCCCTGCATTCCTCTCTTACTCCAGGTGCATACAACCTTATTAAGACCCACTTCTCGCATCCAACCTTTACTTAATCTCCACATAATTCTTGAATTTACACATTCATAATGCTTCTTTCTCCTTCCATAACTGATCATATTAAAAGTACTGCTTACCACCTACCTTTGCTCTAACTCTCTCAGATACTCCAGATTTAAATCGAATCCCATTATTTCCCACCACTGAAACTCACCTACCCCCTTTCAAGCTTTGTTTCGCTTAGTGCCAGGACATCCAACTTCTTTTCATTCATAACATCAGCAATCATCTGTTTCTTGTCATCCGCACTACATCCACGCACATTTAAGCATCCCAGTTTTATAAAGTTTTTCTTCTTCTCTTTTTTAGTAAATGTATACAGGAGAAGGGGTTAACTAGCCCATTGCTCCCGGCATTTTAGTTTGCCTCATACGACACGCATGGCTTACGGAGGAAAGATTCTTTTCCACTTCCCCATGGACAATAGAAGAAATAAAAAAGAACAAGAGCTATATATATATAATATATATATATAATATATATATATATAATATATATATATATATATATATATATATATATATATATATATATATATATATATATATATTGATGGGGTTGTAAAAGAAAGTAAATGCTAGGGTGTTCGGGAGAGGGGTGGGATTAAATTATGGGGAATCAAATACAAAATGGGATTTGACACAGTTACTTTTTGCTGATGATACTGTGCTTATGGGAGATTCTAAAGAAAAATTGCAAAGGTTAGTGGATGAGTTTGGGAGTGTGTGTAAAGGTAGAAAGTTGTAAGTGAACATAGAAAAGAGTAAGGTGGTAAGGGTAACAAATGATTTGGATAAAGAAAAATTGGATATCAAATTGGGGAGGAGGAGTGTGGAAAAAGTGATTTTTTTTCAGATATTTGGGAGTTGACATGTCGGCGGATGGATTTATGAATGATGAGGTTCATCATAGAATTGATGAAGGCAAAAAGGTGAGTGGTGCATTGAGGTATATGTGGAGGCAAAAAACGTTATCTATGGAGGTAAAGAAGGGAATGTATGAAAGTATAGTAGTACCAACACTCTTATATGGGTGTGAAGCTTGGGTGGTAAATGCTGCAGCAAGGAGGCTTTTAGCATCCAAGATGGATGATACTTAGCGTCCGGTGATTGACTTTAGGAAACTGAATGCTAAAATGATAATAAATTATTTCCCATTTCCTGTCCTAAGTGATTTACTATGTAACATAAGCGATAAAATCTTCTCGACTTGTTACAGGAGTTTTGGCACGGCCCTCTTCATGAGAACTGCCAAGACCTAACAGCCTTTTCCACTCGCACGGGTCATTACCACTTCCTCAGAATGGACTTCGGCTTACACACTTCTTTTACATTCTAGAGGCCCATGACAAAACTATTTAGACTCCTCAAAGATGTGATCATTCTCAGACTTGGTGCTCATTAAGTTTGAAGAAGACAATTTAAGTGTAAGTTCCTCAGAACAAAGATAAAGTTTCTTGGACGTATAGGCGCTCATAGGCTGTTAAAAGTAAAGTAGCTACTGTACAAAATTTTCCATCACTAACACTTCTTCTGATGTTGAAAGATGATTTGTAGACCTAGCAGGATTTTATAGAGCTTTCATTTGTAAAGTAGGACACAAGTGCAACTAATGTGACATTTATTGTGGCAACGTTTCGCTCTCCAGGAGCTTTATCAAGCCATTACAGACAATACATCGACACAGAGGGTATATATGGGCTCAGAGTGAGGTGCAATACTAGTGGTATTAGTAGTAGTAGTAGTAGTAGTAGTAGTAGTAGTGACATAAGTTGTAGTAGTAGTAGTAATACAATATGGTAGAGCAATTTATTCGTACATGAGTAAAAGGATATAAAAGCTATTACTTGGGTAACATAAAAATAGGTTGGACAAATATAGAGTGGAAAGAGGCAGGTTGTTTCAGTGTTCACTCTCTGTAATGTGCTTTATGTAGTATAACAGGAGAGACTATGTGATGGCAGGGTTTACTGTTTTCAGGAGGATTCTTGCTAAGACTTTAGAGATGGTGAAGCTGCCGTTGTTTTGTTTAATTGTATTCGAAACAGCGATCAGTGCTGATTCGAGGCACTTGCGTCTGCGGAAATTAGTTTCTTTGATCACTAATTGGGCGTCTCTGAATTTCATGAGAAGATTGGTGGAATTTCGGTGTTGTACACAGGCGTTGTTCAAGTTATCGTTCCTACATGCGTAAATGTGTTCATTGAGGCGAGTGTCGAGGTTTCTTGCTGTTTCACCTACGTAAATCTTGTCACAGCCTCCACAGGGTATAGTGTAAACTCCTGCATTGACTGGTTCGTGGTGCTTGGATTTTGTCCTGGTTAGATCCTTTATTGAAGTGCTGGAAGCGATGGCGACTCTGGTGTTAGCTTGTGAAAGTACTTTAGAAACATTCAGTGCAACCTGGCTGTTGGGAAGAATTATAACTTTGTTGGGAGTGGTGTTGATGCGTGGAGAATTAATGATCTGAAGAGCTCTTTTCTTGCAGTCTTTGATGAAAAAGGAAGGAAAATGTAACTCAGTGAATGTTTGGTGAATGTATGTACATTCCTCGTCAAGAAACTCAGGACTACAAATTCGGTATGCTCTTAGGAAAAACCCGATGATGATGCCTCTTTTGGTCTCTTGAGTTTACACTATACCCTGTGGAGGCTGTGATTAGATTTACGTAGGTGAAACAGCAAGAAACCTCGACACCCGCCTCAATGAACACATTTACGCATGTAGGAACGATAACTTGAACAACACCTGTGTACAACACCGAAATTCCACCAATCATCTCATGAAATTCAGAGACGCCCAATTAGTGATCAAAGAAACTAATTTCCGCAGACGCAAGTGCCTCGAATCAGCACTGATCGCTGTTTCGAATACAATTAAACAAAACAACGGCAGCTTCACCATCTCTGAAGTCTTAGCAAGAATCCTCCTGAAAACAGTAAACCCTGCCATCACATAGTCTCTCCTGTTATACTACATAAAGCACATTACAGATAGTGAACACTGAAACAACCTGCCTCTTTCCAGTCTATATTTGTCCAACCTATTTTTATGTTACCCAAGTAATAGCTTTTATATCCTTTTATTCATGTACGAATTAATTGCTCTACCATATTGTATTACTACTACTACTACAACTTTTGTCACTACTACTACTACTACTACTACCACTAGTATTGTACCTCACTCTGAGCCCATATATACCCTCTGTGTCCATGTATTGTCTGTAAAGGCTTGATAAAGCTCCTGGAGAGCGAAACGTTGCCACAATAAATGTCACATTAGTTGCACTTGTGTCCTTTTACTTTACATATTATAGGTAATTCTACCAACTTTATTACAGAGCTTTCTTTGCAAATTTTTCTTCTATTGCATCTCCTCTGCTTTGATTTGGACCTTCCGTCAAGAAAGAGCATTTCAGACATTGAAACATTAGCTGATTTCTCCTGTATTAACATTCTCAGATTTTTAAATAGCTGCCATCCTAGTTCAAAAGAATAATATCAAATAACCCTATTACATATGCTAGGCAAGTCTTAACCAATCCTGAATGTAACCATACTGTAACTGAGCAAGACGTATTAGCAATAGTTTGTGTTTTAGAGCACTACCGAGACATCTACAAGGATACATTTCGTGTCTTGACAGATCATGCTCCACTGATTCCATTGTTCCAGAATAAACAGTTTACTGGACAATTTGTCAGTCACCTTCGCATACTTGTCAGGCAAGACAATGGTAGTTACAGATACATTATCTTAACACTTTAGTGTAATTGCAGTCGATCCTTCATTTGCTGCAGAGGATGTAAAGAATGCTTATAGAACAGATCCAAGATTTTCTGTATTGCATAGCTGAACTTCGAACCCTTAACTGAAGAGTACATCAGATAGTTAGTCCAAAATCACTAGTGAATGCTTCCCTGCAACTAGTTCATGACGTGCCAGGTGTTGCACACTCTGGTATGGGTTGTTCCATTAAATAAGCTAGGTTGTAATATTTTTGACCATGTATTACTACAGACATTACAAAATACGTTAAGAAATGCAATGCATGCAACATAAAGACGTAATCCAGTTCAGGTATAACCTGCTACTAGTGAACCTTGGGAAATATTATTCCTCGACTTACTAATAAGCACTTATATGATAGATAATTTGACACGATACTGTGAGTTAGTATCCATTGCAAATAAGACAGCCAAAACAGCAGCTAAGGTACTTAAAGAAATTATAACCTGCAGACGTACTACTCTTAAGTCGACATGACTAACGAAATCGTAATGACACGAATGCAAACAAACCATACCACGGGCGGGGATAGAACCCACGATCAGAGGGGACTTGAGCTAGCGTTCGTCACGGCCACGCTGGCTGGAGATTCGTCTGTAAAAACTTGCATTTGTGGTCACAGAGGTGCCTATGCTAACCTTCCTATGGTGTAGAAATATACCTAGTTGGACGAATCTTATTATGGCTAGCTGATACAGTGGCTAACGTGACGGTCTGGAGTTTTCAGACTCTCTGATTGCGGGTTCTAACCCCACCCGTGGTATGGTTTTTTTTTTTACTTTTAAGTCCCTCGTAACAGCTAATGGAGGTGACTTCTGTAATGAGATTCTTGAAGAGTTATGTACTTTGTACAAGATCACTAAGTCTACTATCGTTCCTAATTATCCTGCCATTAATGGTTTAGCTGAAAGGACAAATAATATAGTTATCGATGTCTTGCAAACAACGATTAATCCTAAAGGTAAAATATAGTATGAAGCAATTCTTGACGTTGAGTGCGCCATCAGTTGTGCAGCTCATGTAGTCATTGGTCAGAACCTTGTTATGGAATGTCTACTTCAATGACCTTCATCTTATCCCAGAATCCCAAACATATACAAATTACTCTATTCTGACAATTACTTATCCAACCGAGGAAGTGCCAGCTACTGTAAGTTACATCAATCACCAGCTTATATCTATATCACCCTGGGGTAAATGATGGCTGGCCACATTTACTCCCGAGAAAACACTAAGGACGATGGGCTCTAAGCACCATGATGGTAATGCTGGAGCAGTGGTAAGAATGAAGTGGAGAGTGTTGGTACCAGGGGGCGAAGTTGATATCCTTGGGCTGAAGTTTGACTCCAAACTGACTATGAAGAAGCACATTGTATATGTTTCAAACCAAGCAACCGTGAAGCTTACAGGATTTACAGATATGCGCATACATGTCTGTATGCGGAGGGCTTCTGACAAGCAAAATGTGATCAGTTACGAGAGTGCCTTCACAAAATTCAACTTCAGTAACAAAAACATACACTGGGAAAGGGTCAACCATGTTCTAAATGAAACAAGCTGTGAGGGATATCCTAAACTATATGGATCTGAACCTTTGCCTAGAAAGAAAATAACTCTTTAGCACTTGAGGTCTGCTCAAGGCACATTCCTATTAAAAAAAAGAAAGATGTGTAAACTAGAAAGAGAGAAACGCTCCCTATACTGGCGAAAGTGAGGAATCACAGAGCTGCTGAGAGGGGACAGTATATCTGAAATATGAAGGGAGACACTGGTCAGAGAAATAGCAAATATCGAACTTAAAGCCATAAAGGAAACTGAAACAAACCAAAAATGCTTCTTCTCTTATGCCAAATCTAAGCGTAAAACAACATCCAGTACTGGGTCCCTGCTTAGACGAGATGGGATCTACACAGATGACAGCAAAGAAATGATTGAGATACTAAAGTCCCAGTAAGACTTAGTGTTCAGCAAGCCGTTAACCAGACTAAGGGTCGACAATCTAAATTATTTTTTTTAAGAACATAAGAACATAAGAAAGAAGAAACACTGCAGCAGGCCTACTGGCCTATGCGAGGCAGGTCCAATTCTCCTACCGCCTTAAACCAATGCCTTAACCTAGTCAGGTCAGGTCACATTTACTTAAGGAAGGAGCACGGCATCTCACCTAGTAGCACAAGCTAGTCAGGTCAAACTCACACCCACTCATGTATTTATCTAACCTATTTTTAAAACTACACAACGTCTTAGTGTCTATGACAGTACTCGAGAGTTTGATCCACTCATCCACAATTCTATTACCAAACCAGTGCTTTCCTTTATCCTTCCTGAATCTGAATTTTTTCAGCTTAAAGCCATTGCTGCTAGTCCTGTCTAGGCTAGATACTTTTAGCGCGCTATTTACATCCTCTTCATTCATTCCTGTTTTCCATTTATACACTTCAATCATATCCCCCCTAATTCTACGCCTTTCTAGGATGTGCAGATTCAGGGAAGATTTCTGATACATGAGATCAACTTTGTCATCCTACTTTGTACATTTTCCAGAGCATTAATATCCATTCTGTAATACGGTGACCAAAACTGCCCATCATAAACCAAGGATATATAGAGTTGAAGAACAACCTGAGGACATCTATTATTTATGCTTCTTGATATGAAGCCAAGGATTCTGTTAACTTTATTGCGAACACTTATGCACTGTTGTCTTGGTTTTAGATTACTGCTAACCAGAACTTCTAAATCCTTTTTGCAATCAGTAGTATTAAGATCTACAATATTTAGTTTATATGTGGCATGGTTATTTTCCTGTCCGACATTTAGAACTCTGCATTTGTCTGTATTAAACTGCTTCTGTCACTTTTCCGACCACTACATAAGTCTTTTCAAATCATCCTGGAGTGCTCTAATGTCCTCATTATAATGAATTGGACGGCCTATTTTGGTGTCATCAGCAAATTTGCTTATGTCGCTTATGTCCCTCATCTACGTCGTTTATGTACTTGTGAACAAGAAATGGCCCAACACTGACCCCTGAGGAACACCGCTTGTGACGCGCCCCCATTCTGATTTCTCCCTTTATGACTGAGACTCAAAATATGATCATTTAAAAAGTCTCTGATATCACCCTAGCCAAACAAGACTTCGAAAAGGAAATTAATGACATGCTTATGCACTCCGACCCAGGCCCAGACTCGTGGAACTCCGTGTTCATGAAGAACTGGGAATTGGATCTGTGCTCCAGTTCCCCGAATTAAGCCTGAATGCCTTCCACATCCCCCCCCCAGGCGCTGTATAATCCTCCGGGTTTAGCGCTTCCCCCTTGATTATAATAATAATCATGAAGAACTGTCACGTGACTTCAACATTCTGTGATGAGGGAGCATGGACACGGGGGTCATCCCACACACACTAAAAACAACAGACATAGCCCCACTCTACAAAGGTGGCAGTAAAACAATTGCAAACAACTACAGACCGATAGCACTAACATCCCATATCATAAAAATGTTTGAATGGGTTTAAGAGGCAAGATAACCAACCACCTAGATACCTATCACTTACACCACCCAGGGCATCACGGGTTTAGAGCAGGTCACTCCTGCCTGTCCCAACTACTGGACCACTATGGCAAGGTCCTGGATGCTGTAGAGGATAAACCTGGTTGATCAGGGCCTGATCAACCAGGCTGTTAGTGCTGGCCACATGCAAAATTGACGTACAAACCACAGCCTGGCTGGTCAGGTACTGACTTTAGGTGCATGTCCAGCGCCTCCTTGAAGACAGCCGGGAAGGATAATGGGACTATTGGTAATCCCCCTTAATGGAAGGTTTAAAATAAAACAGAGCACTGTATTGCATATATAACTCAGGAGTTTTTTCCCACTAGATGCTACTTCTGGCCAGTATTTTGCATCACAGTTGCAAGGTACACCAACTGTTGACCAGTTAGATGAACTTGTTTGTTGCCATAACACTCGTCACTCAGTGTAACACTGAATGATTCTTATAAAGCCTGATGGAGAGGACACCTCAGAATGTCTTCTTCACATGGCTCCAGTATACCCGTCAGTATACCTCCAGTATACCCGTCACACCTCAGAATGTCTTCTTCACATGGCTCCAGTATACCCGTCAGTATACCTCCAGTATACCCGTCACAACTCAGAATGTCTTCTTCACATGGCTCCAGTATACCCGTCAGTATACCTCCAGTATACCCGTCAGTATACCTCCAGTATACCCGTCACAACTCAGAATGTCTTCTTCACATGGCTCCAGTATACCCGTCAGTATACCTCCAGTATACCCGTCAGTATACCTCCAGTATACCCGTCAGTACACCTCAGAATGTCTTCTTCACATGGCTCCAGTATACCCGTCAGTATACCTCCAGTACCCGTCACAACTAAATGTCTTCTTCACAGGGCTCCAGTAAACCCGTCAGATAACCCAGTATACCCGTCAGAAATACCTCTATTAACCCTCAGTACCTCCAGTATACCCGTCAGTATACCTCCAGTATACCCGTCAGTATACCTCCAGTATACCCGTCAGTATACCTCCAGTATACCCGTCAGTATACCTCCAGTATACCCGTCAGTATACCTCCAGTATACCCGTCACACCTCAGAATGTCTTCTTCACATGGCTCCAGATACCCGTAGTATACCTCCAGTATACCGTCAGTATACTCCATTTTACCGTCAGTATACCTCCAGATACCCGTAAAGATACCTCAGTATACCCGTCAGTATACCTCCAGTATACCCGTCAGTATACCTCCAGTATACCCGTCAGTATACCTCCAGTATACCCGTCACTTTGTACTTAACACAAGATGTTTTCTAAGCAAGAAAAACATTTCAAAAAAGAAAATACCAAAGTTATGTAGATGCGTCTAATTTATCTAAGGTTCTAGGTTCAGTAGTGGAGAACTTTTAGGTTCAGTAGTGGAGAACTTTTAGGTTCAGTAGTGGAGAACTTTTAGGTTCAGTAGTGGAGAACTTTTAGGTTCAGTAGTGGAGAACTTTTAGGTTCAGTAGTGGAGAACTTTTAGGTTCAGTAGTGGAGAACTTTTAGGTTCAGTAGTGGAGAACTTTTAGGTTCAGTAGTGGAGAACTTTTAGGTTCAGTACAGTGGAGAACTTTTGGTTCAGAAAGTGAGAACTTTTAGGTTCAGTATGGAGAACTTTGGGTTTCAGTAGTGGAACTTTAGGTTCAGTAGTGGAGAACTTTTAGGTTCAAAAGTGGAGAACTTATAGGTTCATAGTGGAGAATTTTATAGGTTCAGTAGTGGAAAAACTTTTAGGTTCAGTAGTGGAGAACTTTTAGGTTCAGTAGTGGAGAACTTTTAGGTTCAGTAGTGGAGAACTTTTAGGTTCAGTAGTGGAGAACTTTTAGGTTCAGTAGTGGAGAACTTATAGGTTCAGTAGTGGAGAACTTTTAGGTTCAGTAGTGGAGAACTTTTAGGTTCAGTAGTGGAGAACTTTTAGGTTCAGTAGTGGAGAACTTTTAGGTTCAGTAGTGGAGAACTTTTAGGTTCAGTAGTGGGGAACTTTTAGGTTCAGTAGTGGAGAACTTTTAGGTTCAGTAGTGGGGAACTTTTAGGTTCATAGTGGGACTTTAGGTTCAGTAGTGGAAACTTTTAGGTTCAGTAGGGAGAACTTTTAGGTCAGTAGTGGAGAACTTTGGGTTAGTAGTGGGGAATTTTTTGGGTTCAGTAGTGGAGAACTTTTAGGTCAGTAGTGGAGAACTTTTAGGTTCAGTAGTGGAGAACTTTTAGGTTCAGTAGTGGAAACTTTTAGTTCAGTAGGGGAGAACCTTTAGGTTCGTAGTGGAGAAACTTTTAGGTTTTCAGTATGGAGAACTTTTAGGTTCAGTATGGAGAACTTTAGGTTCAGTAGTGGAGAACTTTTAGGTTCAGTAGTGGAGAACTTTTAGGTTCAGTAGTGGAGAACTTTTAGGTTCAGTAGTGGAGAACTTTAGGTTCAGTATGGAGAACTTTTTAGGTTCATAGTGGAGAACTTTTAGGTTCGTATGGAGAACTTTTAGTTCAGTAGGGAGAACTTTTGGGTTCAGTAGTGGAGAACTTTTGGGTTCATAGGGAAAAACTTTAAGGTTCATAGGGAGAACCTTTGGGTCAGTATGGAGAACTTTTAGGTTCATAGTGGAGAACTGTTGGGTTCAGTAGGGGGGAGAACTTTTAGGTTCAGAGTGGAAACTTTAGGTTCATAGTGGAGAACTTTTAGGTTCAGTAGTGAGAACTTTTAGGGTTCAGTATGGGGAACTTTTTGGGTTCAGTAGTGGGGAACTTTTAGTTCAGTAGTGGAGAACTTTTAGGTTCAGTAGTGGGGAAATTTTTAGGTTCAGTAGGGGGGAACTTTTAGGTTTCAGAAATGGGGGAACTTTTAGGTTCAGTAGTGGGGAACTTTAGGTTCATAGTGGGGAATTTTTAGGTTCAGTAGTGGAGAACTTTAGGTTCAGTAGTGGGAACTTTTAGGTCAGTATTGGAAAACTTTTAGGTTCAGTATGAGAACTTTTAGTTCAGTAGTGGAGAATTTTTGGGTTCAGTAGTGGAAAACCCTTTTAAGTTCAGTATGGGGAACTTTTGGGTTTCAGTAGTGGGAACTTTTAGTCAGTAGTGGGGAACTTTTAGGTTCAGATTGGGAACTTTTAGGTTCATAGTGGGGAACTTTTAGGTCAGTAGTGGAGAACTTTTAGGTTCAGTAGTGGGGAATTTTTAGGTTCAGTAGTGGGGAACTTTTATTTTCAGTGTGGGGAACTTTTAGGTTCAGTAATTGGAGAACTTTTTGGGTTTTCACTAGTGGAGAACTTATGGGTTTCAGTAGTGGAGAACTTTTACGTTCAGTAGTAGAACTTTAGGTTCAGTAGTGGAGAACTTTTGGGTTCATAGTGGAGAACTTTTAGGTTCAGTAGTGGAGAACTTTTAGGTTCAGTAGTGGAGAACTTTTAGGTTCAGTACAGTGGAGAACTTTTAGGTTCAGTAGTGGAGAACTTTAGGTTCAGAAATGGAGAACTTTTAGGTACAGTAGGGGAGAACTTTAGGTACAGTATGGAGAACTTTAGGTTCAGTAGTGGAAACTTTTGGGTTCATAGTGGAGAACTTTTAGGTTCAAAAGTGGAGAATTTTTTAAGGTTCAGTATGGAGAACTTTTAGGTTCAGTAGTGGAGAACTTTTAGGTTCAGTAGTGGAGAACTTTTAGGTTCAGTAGTGGAGAACTTTTAGGTTCAGTAGTGGAGAACTTTTAGGTTCAGTACAGTGAAGAACTTATAGGTTCAGTACAGTGGAGAACTTTTAGGTTCAGTACAGTGGAGAACTTTTAGGTTCAGCAGTGGAGAACTTTTAGGTTCAGTAGGAGAACTTTTAGGTTCAGTAGGAGAACTTTTAGGTTTCAGTATGAGAACTTTAGGTTCAGTAGTGGAGAACTTTTAGGTTCAGTACATGAAAACTTTAGGTTCAGTACGTGGAGAACTTTTAGGTTCAGTACAGTGGAGAACTTTTAGGTTCAGTAGTGGAGAACTTTTAGGTTCAGTACAGTGAAGAACTTATAGGTTCAGTACAGTGGAGAACTTTTAGGTTCAGTACAGTGGAGAACTTTTAGGTTCAGTACAGTGAAGAACTTATAGGTTCATACAGTGGAGAACTTTGGGTTTCAGACAGTGAGAACTTTTGGGTTCAGACAGTGAAGAATTTTTAGGTTCAGTACAGTGAAGAATTTTAAGGTTCAGTACAGTGGAAGAACTTTTAGGTTCAGTACAGTGGAGAACTTTAGGTTCAGTATGGAAACTTTTGGGTTCAGTAGGGAGAACTTTTAGGTTCAGTACATGAGAACTTTTAGGTTCAGTACAGTGGAGAACTTTGGGTTCATTAGTGGAAACTTTTAGGTTCAGTACAGTGAAGAATTTTTAGTTCATAGTGGAGAAACTTTTAGTTCAGTAACAGTGAAGAATTTTTAGGTTCATAGGGGAAAGAACTTTAGGTTCAGTACAGTGAATTTTTAGTTCAGTACAGTGGAGAACTTTTAGGTTCATACAGTAAGAACTTTTGGGTTTCAGTACAGTGAAGAACTTTAGTTCATAAGGGAGAACTTTTAGGTTCAGTACAGGGAAGAACTTTTAGGTTCAGTACAGTGAAGAACTTTTAGGTTCAGTACAGGTGAAACTTTTAGGTTCAGTACAGTGAAGAACTTTTAGGTTCAGTACAGTGAAGAACTTTTAGGTTCAGTACAGTGGAGAACTTTTAATTCATACAGTGAAGAATTTTTAGTTCGTACAGTGAAGAACTTTTAGGTTCAGTACAGTGGAGAACTTTTAGGTTCAGTACAGTGGAGAACTTTTAGGTTCAGTACAGTGAAGAACTTTAGGTTCATACAGTGAGAATTTTTTAGGTTTCAGTACAGTGGAAGAACTTTTAGGTTCATACAGTGGAGAACTTTTAGGTTCAGTGAAGAACTTAAGGGTTCAGTACTGAAGAACTTTTAGGTTCAGCACAGTGAGAACTTTTAGTTCAGTACGTGGAGAACTTTTAGGTTCAGTACTGGAGAACTTTTAGGTTCAGTGAAAAAACTTTTGGGTTCATACAGTGAAGAACTTTTAGTTCAGTACAGTGAAGAACTTTTAGTTCATACAGTGGAGAACTTTTAGTTCAGTACAGTGAGAACTTTTAGTTCCCAGTACAGTGAAGAACTTTTAGGTTCAGAAAGGGGAGAACTTTTAGGTTCGGGTACAGTGAAGAACTTTTAGGTTCAGTACAGGGGAAGAACTTTTAGGTTCAGTACAGTGGAGAACTTTTAGGTTCAGTGAAGAACTTTTAGGTTCAGTACAGTGAAGAACTTTTAGGTTCAGTACAGTGGAGAACTTTTAGTCAGTACAGTGAAACTTTAGTTCAGGAAGAACTTTTAGGTTCCAGTACAGTGGAGAACTTTTGGGTTCATACAGTGGAGAACTTTTAGGTTCAGTACAGTGAAGAACTTTTAGGTTCAGTACAGTGAAGAACTTTTAGGTTCAGTACAGTGAAGAACTTGTAGGTTCAGTACAGTGAAAACTTTTAGGTTCATACAGTGAGAACTTTTAGTTCGTGAAGAACTTTAGTTCAGTACATGGAAGAACTTTAGGTTCAGTACAGTGGAGAACTTTTAGGTTCAGTACAGTGGAGAACTTTTAGGTTCAGTACAGTGGAGAACTTTTAGGTTCAGTACAGTGAAGAACTTTTAGGTTCAGTACAGTGAGAACTTTTGGGTTTTTCATACAGTAAAGAACTTTTGGGTTCATTTACAGTGGAGAACTTTTAGGTTCAGTACAGTGAAGAACTTTTAGGTTCAGTACAGTGGAGAACTTTTAGGTTCAGTACAGTGAGAACTTTTAGGTTCAGTGAAGAACTTTTAAGTTCAGTACAGTGGAGAACTTTTAGGTTCATTACAGTGGAGAACTTTTAGGTTCAGTACAGTGAAGAACTTTTAGGTTCAGTACAGTGGAGAACTTTTAGGTTCAGTACAGTGGAGAACTTTTAGGTTCAGTACAGTGAAGAACTTTTAGGTTCATTCAGTGAAGAACTTTTAGGTTCAGTACAGTGAAGAACTTTTGGGTTTCAGTACGAGAAGAACTTTTAGGTTCAGTACATTTGGAAAACTTTTGGGTTTCAGTACAGTGGAGAACTTTTAGGTTCAGTACAGTGAAGAACTTTTAGGTTCAGTACAGTGAAGAACTTTTAGGTTCAGTACAGTGGAGAACTTTTAGGTTCAGTACAGTGAAGAACTTTTAGGTTCAGTACAGTGAAGAACTTTTAGGTTCAGTGAAGAACTTTTAGGTTCAGTGAAGAACTTTTAGGTTCAGTACAGTGAAGAACTTTTAGGTTCAGTACAGTGGAGAACTTTTAGGTTCAGTACAGTGGAGAACTTTTAGGTTCAGTGAAGAACTTTTAGGTTCAGTACAGTGAAGAACTTTTAGGTTCAGTACAGTGGAGAACTTTTTAGTTCATACGTGAAGAACTTTAGGTTCATACAGTGAAGAACTTTAGGTTCAGTAAAAGTGAAGAATTTTGTAGGTTCAGTACGGGAAAAGAACTTTTGGGTTCAGTACAGTGGAGAACTTTTAGTTAAAGTGAAGAACTTTTAGGTTCAGTACAGTAAAGAACTTTTAGGTTATGTACAGTGAGAATTTTTTGGGTTTCAGTACAGTGGAGAACTTTTAGGTTCAGTAAAAATTTTCAGTGGAGAACTTTTAGGTTCAGTACAGTGAAGAACTTTTAGGTTCAGTACAGTGGAGAACTTTTAGGTTCAGTACAGTGGAGAACTTTTAGGTTCAGTACAGTGGAGAACTTTTAGGTTCAGTACAGTGGAGAACTTATTATGTTTATTACGTGGGAACTTTTAGGTTCATTACGTGGAAAACTTTTAGGTTCATGGAAGAACTTTTAAGTTCAGTACAGGGGAAGAACTTTTAGGTTCAGTACAGTGGAGAACTTTTAGGTTCAGTACAGTGAAGAACTTTTGGGTTCATTTCAGGAAGAACTTTTAGTTCAGTAAAAGTAAGAATTTTTTTAGTTCATACAGGAAGAACTTTTGGGTTCATTACAGTGAGAACTTTTAGGTTCAGTACAGGGGAAGAATTTTTAGGTTCAGTACAGTGAAGAACTTTAGGTCAGTACAGTGGAGAACTTTAGTCATTTACAGTGGAGAACTTTTGGGTTTCAGTACAGTGAAGACTTTAGGTCATACAGTGAAGAACTTTAGGTTCAGTATAGTGAAGAATTTTTAGGTTCAGTACAGAGAAGAACTTTTTAGGTTCAGTACAGTGGAGAACTTTTTTTTCTATACAGTGAAGAACTTTTTAGGGTTCAGACAGTGAGAATTTTTAGGTTCAGTACAGTGAAGAACTTTCAGGTTCAGTACAGTGGAGAACTTTTAGGTTCAGTACAGTGAAGAACTTTTAGGTTCAGTGAAGAACTTTTAGGTTCAGTACAGTGAAGAACTTTTAGGTTCAGTACAGTGGAGAACTTTTAGGTTCAGTACAGTGGAGAACTTTTAGGTTCAGTACAGTGAAGAACTTTTAGGTTCAGATACAGTAAGAACTTTTAGTTCAGAAAACAGTGGAGAACTTTTAGGTTCAGTACAGTGAAAAAACTTTTAGGTTCAGTCAGTGAAGAACTTTTAGGTTCATTTACAGTGAAGAACTTTTAGGTTCAGTACAGTGGAGAACTTTTAGGTTCAGTACAGTGGAGAACTTTTAGGTTCAGTACAGTGAAGAACTTTTAGGTTCAGTACAGTGAAGAACTTTTAGGTTCAGTACAGTGAAGAACTTTTAGGTTCAGTACAGTGAAGAACTTTTAGGTTCAGTACAGTGGAGAACTTTTAGGTTCAGTACAGTGGAGAACTTTTAGGTTCAGTACAGTGAAGAACTTTTAGGTTCAGTACAGTGGAGAACTTTTAGGTTCAGTACAGTGAAGAACTTTTAGGTTCAGTACAGTGAAGAACTTTTAGGTTCAGTACAGTGAAGAACTTTTAGGTTCAGTACAGTGAAGAACTTTTAGGTTCAGTACAGTGGAGAACTTTTAGGTTCAGTACAGTGGAGAACTTTTAGGTTCAGTACAGTGGAGAACTTTTAGGTTCAGTACAGTGAAGAACTTTGGGTTCAGTACAGTGGAGAACTTTTGGGTTCATACAGGGGAGAACTTTTAGGTTCAGTACAGTGAAGAACTTTTAGGTTCAGTACAGTGGAGAACTTTTAGGTTCAGTACAGTGAAGAACTTTTAGGTTCAGTAGTGGAGAACTTTTAGGTTCAGTACAGTGAAGAACTTTTAGGTTCAGTAGTGGAGAACTTTTAGGTTCAGTACAGTGAAGAACTTTTAGGTTCAGTACAGTGAAGAACTTTTAGGTTCAGTAGTGGAGAACTTTTAGGTTCAGTACAGTGAAGAACTTTTAGGTTCAGTACAGTGAAGAACTTTTAGGTTCAGTAGTGGAGAACTTTTAGGTTCAGTACAGTGAAGAACTTTTAGGTTCAGTACAGTGGAGAACTTTTAGGTTCAGTAGTGGAGAACTTTTAGGTTCAGTACAGTGAAGAACTTTTTCCCTCACATACATTTATATAACCAATTTTTAAACCTTCATAAAGTTCCAGTTTCAGTTACTCTACTTGTCAAATTTTCCTTTTTATTGAGAAAAACTTTCTTCTGAAGCAGTTCTGTCCTACATCACTTTTAAATCTAATTCTGTTCGATCTGAATCCATTATTTTTTTTTTTCATTCTTACATGTCCTTAGTACTTTATTTGAATTTATTTCATATATACTGTTATCACATAAATACCACAACAATATCTCCCCTAATTCTAAGTTGTTTTTTTTTCAAGAATATCTAGGTTAAAAAGTCTGAGTGTTTGCTAGGAATAAAGAGTCATGTTAGAGTGGTTGAGTGTTTGCTAGGAATAAAGAGTCATGTTAGAGTGGGTTACTCTAGTATTCTTCTCTGTATGGAAAAGACAAATAAGAAACACTAGGAACGTTTATTGATGAAGCTGTACGATACACTGCAGGCTTCGTCAGTCAAATATTGTTATTAATTATAATCTGAGGTAATCAGTCCCTCAGATTTGATGAAATAAATCTTGGGCTGGATAAAAAAAAAATATATATGTAATATATAATATATAATAATATATATATATATAATATATATATATATATATATATATATTAATAAATATATATATATATATATATATAATATAATAGAGAAGAGAGAGAGAGAGAGAGAGAGAGAGAGAGGTACCACCTCTAGAACTGTCCTTGGGGACCCTCATCCTCAGAGAAAAAAAATAAACTTGCTTCAGGGAAAACTCAAGGTTCTCCCTGAAGCTGTTTTGAGAATTTTCTCCTACCACCGCCCTATATTTCAAGTATGTTTTATTTAAAGACAAAATACAATTGGCCAAACATTCACAAAAATACAACAGAAAGTAAAACATCATAGATAACTCAGAGCTACATCTCGAATACTTCGTTCAGCTCCCCGGCGGTGGGCCGTGTGCCCAGAATGCTGCAGGCATTTCCTATCTGGATCGCAACACTGAGTCTCTGAAAGAGGGAAGCTGGTCGCCAGTGTCCTTGGTTTCTATGATGAGCTTTTTTCCCCCCGCTTTGAGGAACTTTTGAGCACACTTGCCCCATACTCCAAGGGTCTCCGACCCTGTTGGAATGAAGTTATAGCAAGGGGAAAGGTCTTCATATTTTCGGATCATCTGAGTCTCCCTGTGGCTGGCAGCTCCACCCCCTTCCACTACGGAATATGGAAAGTAGGTGTGTGCCAATGTGGCGGCACAAGTGTAGTCCCAGGCAATCTGCTTTCCATCCCCTTTCCCGGTAGCATAGTGGGTCTATTAGACGCTTTTGACTTCCGTCAGACCTCGCACTTGGGGCTCCCATTGAGCTGGCAACGGCTGTGGCGAGGCTTTCTCTTTAAAGATGTCATTGACCTTCTCATGTCTGGCAACTTCCCTTCTGCTGTGTGACACACGAGACCATGAAATCCGAATTGATCACTGTCGCCCCCTGCCGCAAATACACCCATGTTCGGTGAGGATGGTGGCGGCTAGGCGAAGAGCAACACCAATCTAATGGCCCGTGTGTCGAGACGGGTGCCCAGGGGGGAATTGGGAACAGCTAACAGGAAATCTCCTGAGTGGGTGCCTTCACTGCCAGGAGACGAGCTTTGTCTACATATATATATATATATATATATATAAATATATATAATATATATATATTTTATTATATAATATAAATATATATATATATATATATATATATTAGTGAAGAATATAGCTACAATATTGTTTCAAGGTGTGTCGGGGAATGACAGAACCAGCCACCTAGCAGGGAGATCTCACTCATCAGTCATTCTTATGACTGTTCCTAACTCCTCCCTTGGAACACGTCTTGACCCACACCATCCGCAATGATGTTGCCCTTCACCTTGCCGCCCTTATTCTCGCTGTACACAGGCGCATTTGCGGCAGTGGATCGATACACCGATTTGGGTTCCATGGTTTTGTTTAATGTAGATTTGAGGGAAAGATTACAAGGCATGTAGAGATTTAATAACATCAACAAGAGTAGCCTCACAGCAGCCGAGAGCCCAACAATAGGGAAGTTACCCCAGCTATGCAGATCTCATACGAAAAACATCCAGATGGTATCACCCTTCAATCCTGGACATATTGCAAGCAGATGTGTGAAACTAAACATGTGCATCCACATTCGGTGAGTCCTATTTTCAATACACCAGGGAGGAAGAAGAGGCAGATTCCAGCTTCAGGGAGTGCCAGAAGTCAAGAATTTATGTTGAACTTACCCATCATTATGTGGAGAAATTTTCTCCAGGACAGGGGGGTATCAGCCCTTTTCAGCCCTTTCAGCCCTCTGAGGGACTCAACCCTCCAGAGGGGCTGATGGCATCTTGCTTCTGCGTCAACACTTTAATTGTTTCCAGATGCAGTACCAGTGTCATAAATCATGCCACCTCTTTGCAAGAGACCAGTGTTGCAACCAGTGTGGGTTAACAAGAGTAATTAATCTCTGTACTGCAGCAGGAATGGTACAGCGAAACTTCTACCTCACTTTAGTCACATGAAGAACAATAATGAACTGTAAGTGATTGAGACATATCAAGAAATCAAGCATTCTGCTTTGCTTCCTGGTGGACGTTTAGCAAGCAGGGGAAATATGCCTTGTCAGCTTTTCCTTTGTAGCTAGGGGCAGCAGGGTGTAGGGTACTGTGGCGTCTTCAGATTACTTTAAACTCAGCCAGGGGAAACATTATTGCCAGGATAACAAACAAAGAACACTGATCCGTGCCTTTTTCGTGCATAAAAGAATCTCATCGGACACAGTATAACAATTACAGAGAAGTGTGATCAGCTTCTTTAGTGATATGACTGTGAGTCATAGACAAATCTTGATGAACAGTGAAAACAGCGAGTGTTGTGAATTTCCCGATGTAGTGGAAGACAGTGCGACATTCTTCAGAACATGTCTGCTTCAATCAAGGCAGCGGATACCCAGGTGTATCTACGGGTCAACTACAAATACCCAGGTACGTCTGAAAAACGTGATATTGGTTAGGTCGGCTGTGAAACAGATATCTAATTCATGTCTTGTTTGATGGCACCATTACCTGGTTACCCGAGGGCCAACGAGCCCACTCGTACTTCAGTTTGAGTTAAATTGTAGCTTATACACCCATCTTTACTGCCAAGTATGGCTACATCGACGACTCCAAGATTCTGAGAGTGGCTGTGAACAGTGTAGCGTCATCAAGCTAAGTCCATTACTTCACTATTATGACTTTGCTTAGATTGCTCCATAGGTTTAAGACCCTTGCTCAGAATTAGTAAGGTAAGTTGTGTCAGGGAAACAGACAAGTGTTATCCTGCCGGTCATAGGCATATAGTCATTAAGACCCGCCGTTGGACTTCTCATTATCTGACCGAGGCCTTTCCGCTGGTTTGACTGGTTCACTTTAAATTATGGTTATAGCTATAACCATTTTATTTCCCATGGGAAAAAGTAAGTCTAAATTCTTTAAGGGCTAGGCAAAAGACCAAGGGTAACTAGGGTCCTCAGGCTCTAGTTTCATGCAGCGACCAGCACTGCGCTTGAGAGTAAGTTGCTGTATCTGTATGTGTCCCAGCTCTGAGGAGTCAAGATGGATTTCTCGACTGTAATCTTTGACAAACATATGGTTACATACATGCCTTATTTGTAACATCAGGAAAATACTGCTTATCGTTGTCCACCTTTATACTGTACTTCAGGGGAATAAAACTAAGTAATTTTTTCAGTTTTTTTTTTTTATCTAGTTAGGACATACAAGTGCTCTCGTACTTAGTAACTGGTTAGATAACTGCTTAGACAATTAGTCTAGTAGGAAGCACCTCGGGTTGTGTACCAAGGTTCAATTAACAACGACTTTCGACACTTCCTTCTGATCTTTATCTTAACTGACTATAAGTCTTATTCGTACTTAGTACTATGTAAACATTAAAATCCATACTTATAGGCGGTATGTGGCACCTTGTGGTACTTCACATACCATGGGAATAAAATTAATAATTATGTTTACGTTCATATAATATATTTATCATTAAACTAAATGTCATCTTCTAACAGTCATCAGATATTTACAATCTTGTTCAGAATAGGAAAATATGATCGGTTACTTCAGAAACAATTAATCTCTACTGGGATTACTTTACAGCATTACAACTCTCAGACTTAATAGTCAATGACTCGTGTAAGAGACTTTGAATCATAGAAAAGAAACTATGTAACCGAGTGCTAAAGACGATTATGTATCGGGTTAGAACTGGAACCTACTGGTATTGTCAGCGACCAGTAACCTACGTTCAGACTGGTATACATAGAAATGATTGTAGCTCCCTCTATGATAGAAATGATTAAATAACAAACCACAGCATCAGAATGATTTTAACTCCCAGTTATGATAGAAGTAATTGTAACTCCACTATGTAGAAGTGATTTAACTTCCAGAAACATGATAGAATGATTCTGTAACTTCCAGCTTGAAGAAAGAATACTCCCAGCTAATGACAGAAGGATTTTAACTCCCAACTATGAAGAGTGATTTTAACTCCCATTATGATAGAAGTAATTGTAACTCCCAGTTATGAGAAGTAATTGTAACTCCGGGCTATGAAGAACTGATTTAACCCATTTGATGCAAGTGACTGTAACTTCCAGCTATGATAAATGATTGTAACTTTCAGCTATGATAGAAATGATTGTAACTCCCAGCTATGACAGAAGTGATTTTAACTCCCAACTATGATAGAGTAATTTTAACTCCCAGTATGATAGAAGTAATTGTAACTCCAGCTATGATAGAAGTGATTGTAACTTCCAGCTATGATAGAAGTGATTGTAACTTCCAGCTATGATAGAAGTGATTGTAACTTCCAGCTATGATAGAAGTGATTTTAACTCCAGCTATGATAGAAGTGATTGTAACTCCCAGCTATGACAGAAGTGATTGTAACTTCCAGCTATGATAGAAGTAATTGTAACTCCCAGCTATGACAGAAGTGATTTTAACTCCCAGTTATGATAGAAGTGATTGTAACTTCCAGCTATGATAGAAGTGATTGTAACTCCCAGCTATGATAGAAGTAATTGTAACTCCCAGCTATGACAGAAGTGATTTTAACTCCCAGTTATGATAGAAGTGATTGTAACTTCCAGCTATGATAGAAGTGATTGTAACTTTCCAGCTATGATAGAAATGATTGTAACTCCCAGCTATGACAGAAGTGATTTTAACTCCCAACTATGATAGAGGTGATTTTAACTCCCAGTTATGATAGAAGTAATTGTAACTCCCAGCTATGATAGAAGTGATTGTAACTTCCAGATATGATAGAAGTGATTGTAACTTCCAGCTATGATAGAAGTGATTGTAACTTCCAGCTATGATAGAAGTGATTGTAACTCCCAGCTATGATAGAAGTGATTTTAACTCCCAGTTATGATAGAAGTAATTGTAACTTCCAGCTATGATAGAAGTGATTGTAACTTCCAGCTATGATAGAAGTGATTGTAACTCCAAGCTATGATAGAAGTGATTGTAACTCCAAGCTATGATAGAAGTGATTGTAACTCCAAGCTATGATAGAAGTGATTGTAACTCCAGCTATAATAGAAGTGATTGTAACTCCAGCTATGCAGGAAGGGAACCTGTTAAATTTCCTTTGCTGATCAAACCTTGGTGGCAGGTTTGCACACCATGACCGACCCACCTTGTGCATGATATAATAAGATAGTGAAACACAGGTACGTCTGGTGTCCACTCTGTCATTATCATATAGAATAAAGTAGCAGTACAATGCTAATATATCTCATTTCGTATCAAAAATTATTTTCCAACCTTCAGGCAACTTATCTAAGTTAAGTAAAATATTATATCTTATTATTAACGTTATATAATTCCAACAAGTCGATGAATAAGACTCAATTGTAAAAACTTCAATATTTTTATTGTAAATTATTTTTGGTAATAAAGATAGCGTAGTGTTGCACTTGTGTTTCATAAACATTGTTGGCTAACATTATTAATGTTTAGGTTTCTTCGAAAAGAAGTTAAGTTCATATTTAAATTGTTTTACAAATTATATATAAAAAATTCTTGACCTCAGATGTCCTGAGAAATATTATCTTGATTTTTTCAACGTTGGTAAACCAGCGGTGTCATCATCTACTCAACGTTGGTAAACCAGCGGTGTCATCATCAACTCAACGTTGGTAAACCAGCGGTGTCATCATCTACTCAACGTTGGTAAACCAGCGGTGTCATCATCTACTCAACGTTGGTAAACCAGCGGTGTCATCATCAACTCAACGTCGGTAAACCAGCGGTGTCATCATCTACTCAACGTTGGTAAACCAGCGGTGTCATCATCTACTCAACGTTGGTAAACCAGCGGTGTCATCATCACTCAACGTTGGTAAACCAGCGGTGTCATCATCTACTCAACGTCGGTAAACCAGCGGTGTCATCATCTACTCAACGTTGGTAAACCAGCGGTGTCATCATCTACTCAACGTTGGTAAACCAGCGGTGTCATCATCTACTCAACGTTGGTAAACCAGCGGTGTCATCATCAACTCAACGTTGGTAAACCAGCGGTGTCATCATCTACTCAACGTCGGTAAACCAGCGGTGTCATCATCTACTCAACGTTGGTAAACCAGCGGTGTCATCATCTACTCAACGTCGGTAAACCAGCGGTGTCATCATCTACTCAACGTTGGTAAACCAGCAGTGTCATCATCTACTCAACGTTGGTAAACCAGCAGTGTCATCATCTACTCAACGTGGTAAACCAGCGTGTCATCATCTACTCAACGTTGGTAAACCAGCAGTGTCATCATCTACTCAACGTTGGTAAACCAGCAGTGTCATCATCTACTCAACGTTGGTAAACCAGCGGTGTCATCATCTACTGAACGTTGGTAAACCAGCGGTGTCATCATCAACTCAACATCGGTAAACCAGCGGTGTCATCATCAACTCAACGTCGGTAAACCAGCGGTGTCATCATCAACTCAACGCCGGTAAACCAGCGGTGTCATCATCAACTCAACGTCGGTAAACCAGCGGTGTCATCATCAACTCAACGTCGGTAAACCAGCGGTGTCATCATCTACTCAACGTCGGTAAACCAGCGGTGTCATCATCAACTCAACGTCGGTAAACCAGCGGTGTTATCATCAACTCAACGTCGGTAAACCAGCGGTGTATCATCACTCAACGTTGGTAAACCAGCGGTGTCATCATCTACTCAACGCCGGTAAACCAGCGGTGTTATCATCAACTCAACGTCGGTAAACCAGCGGTGTCATCATCTACTCAACGTCGGTAAACCAGCGGTTGTCATCATCTACTCAACGTTGGTAAACCAGCGGTGTCATCATCTACTCAACGTCGGTAAACCAGCGGTGTCATCATCTACTCAACGTTGGTAAACCAGCGGTGTCATCATCTACTCAACGTCGGTAAACCAGCGGTGTCATCATCTACTCAACGTTGGTAAACCAGCGGTGTCATCATCTTACTCAACGTTGGTAAACCAGCGGTGTCATCATCTACTCAACGTTGGTAACCAGCGGTGTCATCATCTACTCAACGTCGGTAAACCAGCGGTGTCATCATCTCTCAACGTTGGTAAACCAGCGGTGTCATCATCACTCAAACGTTGGTAAACCAGCGGTGTCATCATCTACATCAACGTTGGTAAACCAGCGGTGTCATCATCTACTCAACGTCGGTAAACCAGCGGTGTCATCATCTACTCAACGTTGGTAAACCAGCGGTGTCATCATCTACTCAACGTGGTAAACCAGCGGTGTCATCATCTACTCAACGTTGGTAAACCAGCGGTGTCATCATCTACTCAACGTCGGTAAACCAGCGGTGTATCATCTACTCAACGCGGTAAACCAGCGGTGTCATCATCTACTCAACGTGGTAAACCAGCGGTGTTATCATCTACTCAACGCCGGTAAACCAGCGGTGTTATCATCTACTCAACGTTGGTAAACCAGCGGTGTCATCATCTACTCAACGTTGGTAAACCAGCGGTGTCATCATCTACTCAACGCGGTAAACCAGCGGTGTTATCATCTACTCAACGTCGGTAAACCAGCGGTGTTCATCATCTACTCAACGTCGGTAAACCAGCGGTGTCATCATCTACTCAACGTCGGTAAACCAGCGGTGTTATCATCTACTCAACGTCGGTAAACCAGCGGTGTCATCATCTACTCAACGTCGGTAAACCAGCGGTGTTATCATCTACTCAACGTCGGTAAACCAGCGGTGTCATCATCTACTCAACGTTGGTAAACCAGCGGTGTCATCATCTACTCAACGTTGGTAAACCAGCGGTGTCATCATCTACTCAACGTCGGTAAACCAGCGGTGTTATCATCTACTCAACGTCGGTAAACCAGCAGTGTTATCATCTACTCAACGTCGGTAAACCAGCGGTGTTATCATCTACTCAACGTCGGTAAACCAGCGGTGTCATCATCTACTCAACGTCGGTAAACCAGCGGTGTTATCATCTACTCAACGTCGGTAAACCAGCGGTGTTATCATCTACTCAACGTCGGTAAACCAGCGGTGTTATCATCTACTCAACGTTGGTAAACCAGCGGTGTTATCATCTACTCAACGTTGGTAAACCAGCGGTGTTATCATCTACTCAACGTCGGTAAACCAGCGGTGTTATCATCTACTCAACGTTGGTAAACCAGCGGTGTTATCATCTACTCAACGTTGGTAAACCAGCGGTGTTATCATCTACTCAACGTTGGTAAACCAGCGGTGTTATCATCTACTCAACGTGGTAAACCAGCGGTGTTATCATCTACTCAACGTTGGTAAACCAGCGGTGTTATCATCTACTCAACGTCGGTAAACCAGCGGTGTTATCATCTACTCAACGTTGGTAAACCAGCGGTGTATCATCTACTCAACGTCGGTAAAACCAGCGGTGTTAT
Source organism: Cherax quadricarinatus (assembly GCF_026875155.1). Classification (NCBI taxonomy): domain Eukaryota; kingdom Metazoa; phylum Arthropoda; class Malacostraca; order Decapoda; family Parastacidae; genus Cherax; species Cherax quadricarinatus. The sequence goes on from NC_069427.1 coordinate 1,013,902, forward strand.
CATCTACTCAACGTCGGTAAACCAGCGGTGTTATCATCTACTCAACGTTGGTAAACCAGCGGTGTTATCATCTACTCAACGTCGGTAAACCAGCGGTGTCATCATCTACTCAACGTCGGTAAACCAGCGGTGTTATCATCTACTCAACGTTGGTAAACCAGCGGTGTCATCATCTACTCAACGTTGGTAAACCAGCGGTGTATCATCTACTCAACGTGGTAAACCAGCGGTGTTATCATCTACTCAACGTCGGTAAACCAGCGGTGTTATCATCTACTCAACGTTGGTAAACCAGCGGTGTTATCATCTACTCAACGTTGGTAAACCAGCGGTGTTATCATCTACTCAACGTCGGTAAACCAGCGGTGTTATCATCTACTCAACGTGGTAAACCAGCGGTGTATCATCTACTCAACGTCGGTAAACCAGCGGTGTCATCATCTACTCAACGTCGGTAAACCAGCGGTGTCATCATCTACTCAACGTGGTAAACCAGCGGTGTCATCATCTACTCAACGTCGGTAAACCAGCGGTGTCATCATCTACTCAACGTCGGTAAACCAGCGGTGTCATCATCTACTCAACGTCGGTAAACCAGCGGTGTCATCATCTACTCAACGTTGGTAAACCAGCGGTGTCATCATCTACTCAACGTGGTAAACCAGCGGTGTTATCATCTACTCAACGTGGTAAACCAGCGGTGTTATCATCTACTCAACGTCGGTAAACCAGCGGTGTTATCATCTACTCAACGTCGGTAAACCAGCGGTGTCATCATCTACTCAACGTCGGTAAACCAGCGGTGTCATCATCTACTCAACGTCGGTAAACCAGCGGTGTTATCATCTACTCAACGTTGGTAAACCAGCGGTGTCATCATCTACTCAACGTTGGTAAACCAGCGGTGTCATCATCAACTCAACGTTGGTAAACCAGCGGTGTCATCATCTACTCAACGTCAGTAAACCAGCGGTGTCATCATCTACTCAACGTTGGTAAACCAGCGGTGTCATCATCTACTCAACGTTGGTAAACCAGCGGTGTCATCATCTACTCAACGTCAGTAAACCAGCGGTGTCATCATCTACTCAACGTTGGTAAACCAGCGGTGTCATCATCACTCAACGTGGTAAACCAGCGGTGTCATCATCTACTCAACGTTGGTAAACCAGCGGTGTCATCATCAACTCAACGTCAGTAAACCACGGTGTCATCATCACTCAACGTTGGTAAACCAGCGGTGTCATCATCTACTCAACGTTGGTAAACCAGCGGTGTCATCATCTACTCAACGTTGGTAAACCAGCGGTGTCATCATCTACTCAACGTTGGTAAACCAGCGGTGTCATCATCAACTCAACGTTCAGGTAAACCAGCGGTGTCATCATCTACTCAACGTTGGTAAACCAGCGGTGTCATCATCTAACTCAACGTTGTAAACCAGCGGTGTCATCATCTACTCAACGTCAGTAAACCAGCGGTGTCATCATCTACTCAACGTTGGTAAACCAGCGGTGTCATCATCAACTCAACGTCAGTAAACCAGCGGTGTCATCATCTACTCAACGTTGGTAAACCAGCGGTGTCATCATCTACTCAACGTTGAGTAAACCAGCGGTGTCATCATCTACTCAACGTTGGTAAACCAGCGGTGTCATCATCAACTCAACGTCAGTAAACCAGCGGTGTCATCATCAACTCAACGTCAGTAAACCAGCGGTGTCATCATCTACTCAACGTTGGTAAACCAGCGGTGTCTCTATCTACTCAACGTAGTAAACCAGCGGTGTCATCATCAACTCAACGTCAGTAAACCAGCGTGTCATCATCAACTCAAGTCTGGTAAACCAGCGGTTGTCATCAATCAACTCAACGTACAGATAAACCAGCGGTGTCATCATCTAACTCAACGTCGTAAACCAGCGGTGTTATCATCTACTCAACGTAGTAAACCAGCGGTGTCATCATCTACTCAACGTTGGTAAACCAGCGGTGTCCACTCATCTACCCTACGTTGGTAAACCAGCGGTGTTCATCTACAACGTCAGTAAACCAGCGGTGTCATCATCTACTCAACGTTGGTAAACCAGCGGTGTCATCATCTACTCAACGTTGGTAAACCAGCGGTGTTATCATCTACTCAACGTCAGTAAACCAGCGGTGTTATCATTCCCATTAATTACAAACATTATCATTTTATTTATTTAATTATTATATTTTTAGTATTGTATTAGTGGAATATTGCAGATTATTGGACGTTGTTGCTTCAGAATTTGAATTTACTGCCAGAAGTCGTAAACACTCGGAGAAATATGTTGGATGTTGATAATATTTGTTATATTGTAAGTAATGTGGTTGGCAGCAGTGGTCAAGTCTCAGTGGGTAACAATACAGGTCAGCCACCGAAGTTGTGCCATATTTACACGCGAAGTTTTGGAAAGTCCATTCATTATTAGTGGTCTTTGCTCTTAGAAGCAGAGGCCTGTGAGACCTTGAGGTGATGCTGCCTTCACGTAGCCACCGATGTATCCACTTGTAGACGGTAGACACACTGAAGCCAGTCGCTCGAGCGACGGCGCTCTGAGACATACCGCCAGCCCACAAGTGCACGAAACTGGCTCGTTCACTGACGTTCGTTGGTTGAAACTTACGTCGGATCCTCATTATAATACTCTGTGAAAAAAAAGATTAAAAAAGTCATAGATGACTTCTGCTGCTCATATTACAGTAATTCACATGTTTTACTATTAAAATTTTATTTCACAATAAAACGAGTCGTCAGTATTTATGTTTAAAATATTTTATTATCTATATTCCGCCTCCAAACATTAAATGACACAATATGATAAATATCTTTTCATAAGATTCATATGAAATAGTTTAAGAAATTCGTCCACATCCACGTCCCATACCCGAGGCCATGCGCTTGCATATTTCAAATCTTACCTTACTAATAGGTATCAGTATGTCACCATTAAAGACACAGCATCAACAACACAGCCACTTGATACTGGAGTTCCGCAGGGAAGTGTCCTTGGTCCCCTGCTCTTCCTCATATACATCAATGATCTTCCAAACGTATCTCAACACCTGAACCCCATTCTCTTTGCTGACGACACGACTTATGTCATCTCTCACCCTAATCTTGCCACCCTCAACACCATTGTTAATGAGGATCTGATCAAAATATCGACTTGGATGATAGCCAATAAACTTACGCTTAACACTGACAAAACCTACCACATTGTGTGTGGTAGCAGAGCAGGAGATGCGCAAATTAACATTAAGATCGACAACACTCTAATTGCCAGGCGTAATGAGGGCAAATTCCTAGGCCTATACCTCGACAACAACCTGAACTTCAGCACCCATATCCAACACATAACCAAAAAAGTATCCAAAACGGTTGGGATCCTCTCCAAGATACGATACTACGTGCCGCAAACTGCCCTTCTCACACTATACCATTCACTTATATATCCATTCCTCACCTATGCTATCTGTGCTTGGGGTTCAACTGCAGCAACACACCTAAAGCCAATAATAACCCAACAAAAAGCCGCAGTAAGAATAATCACTAAATCCCATCCCTGGCAACACCCCCCCCCCCACTCTTAATAGATCTAAACTTACTCCCTGTTCAGTACATCCACATTTACTACTGTGCAATCTACATCTACAGGACCTTAAACTCCAATATCAACCTTGACCTAAAACGCTTTCTTGATAGTTGTGACAGAACCCACAGGCACAACACCAGACACAAACATCTCTATGACATTCCCCGTGTCCGACTAAACCTTTACAAAAATTCAATGTATGTCAAAGGCCCTAAAATCTGGAACATCCTACCTGAAAATTCTAAAACTGCAGACACATTCATCACCTTCAAAACTACCATCAGAAAACATCTTATCTCCCTGATACACCCTGTCAACTAATTACACTAATACCACCTGGTGGTTAACACCTACACTCACTCACCCATTTGATCATAAACAGAAATATCAATCTCATTCTCAAAATAATGAATCCTAACTAGTCATAAGTTGGCCTGTGATACTCCAATACTGAAACTATGTATAGTGCCAAAACAAAAGCATTCACATTGCTAAACTCACAAACTAGTATTTAGTCACTTAACCATAATACCAACTTACCTCATAATTTTGTAATATTTTAAACTTAAGATTTAATCTAAGTCTGCCCGAAATGCCTAGCCATGCTAGGTGTTCTAGTGGTACACTCTGTAATCATTATTTTACTACATGTAAACCACACAATAACCAAATTCTGTAAACTCAGCATTGTAATCCTTATAGAGAATAAACTTAGACTTGACTTGACTTGAACAAGGCAACACTTCAAACATACCAGTGTTGTAAGTGTATCAGCAAGCCCACAAGTTCATGTATAAGATGCTTGTGCAAAACTTGGGAATTATTAATGTGGAATCAATGTTGTGTCTCTGCCACAGTGTTGTTGTCTCTGCCGCAGTGTTGTTGTCTCTGCCACAGTGTTGTTGTCTCTGCCACAGTGTTGTTGTCTCTGCCGCAGTGTTGTTGTCTCTGCCACAGAGTTGTTGTCTCTGTCACAGTGTTGTTGTCTCTGCCGCAGTGTTGTTGTCTCTGCCACAGTGTTGTTGTCTCTGTCACAGTGTTGTTGTCCCTGCCACAGTGTTGTTGTCTCTGCCACAGTGTTGTTGTCTCTGCCGCAGTGTTGTTGTCTCTGCCACAGTGTTGTTGTCTCTGCCACAGTGTTGTTGTCTCTGCCACAGTGTTGTTGTCTCTGCCACAGTGTTGTTGTCTCTGCCACAGTGTTGTTGTCTCTGCCACAGTGTTGTTGTTTCTGCCACAGTGTTGTTGTTTCTGCCACAGTGTTGTTGTCTCTGCCACAGTGTTGTTGTCTCTGCCACAGTGTTGTCTCTGCCACAGTGTTGTTGTCTCTGCCGCAGTGTTGTTGTCTCTGCCACAGTGTTGTTGTCTCTGTCACAGTGTTGTTGTCCCTGCCACAGTGTTGTTGTCTCTGCCACAGTGTTGTTGTCTCTGCCACAGTGTTGTTGTCTCTGCCACAGTGTTGTTGTCTCTGCCACAGTGTTGTTGTCTCTGCCACAGTGTTGTTGTCTCTGCCGCAGTGTTGTTGTCTCTGTCACAGTGTTGTTGTCTCTGTCACAGTGTTGTTGTCTCTGCCACAGTGTTGTTGTCTATGCCACGGTGTTGTTGTCTCTGCCACAGTGTTGTTGTCTCTCTCACAGTGTTGTTGTCTCTGTCACAGTGTTGTTGTCTCTGTCACAGTGTTGTTGTCTCTGTCCACAGTGTTGTTGTCTCTGCCACAGTGTTGTTGTCTCTGCCACAGTGTTGTTGTCTCTGCCACAGTGTTGTTGTTTCTGCCACAGTGTTGTTGTTTCTGCCACAGTGTTGTTGTTTCTGCCACAGTTTACCTGGAGAGGGTTTCGGGGGTCAACGCCCCATCGGCCCAGTCTGAGACCAGACCTCATGGTGGATCAGGGTTTGATCAGCCAGGCTATTACTGCTTGCCGCACGCAAACTGACGTACGAACCACAGCCCGGTTGGTCAGGATAATGGTAATCCCCTTTATGCATGCTGGGAGGCAATCGAACAGTCTTGGGCCCCGGACACTTATTGTGTTGTCTCTCAGTGTACACGTGGCGCCGCTGCTTTTCATCGGGGGAATGTTACATCTCCTGCCGAGTTTTTTGCTTTCATAGAGAGTGATTTTCGTGTGCAGGTTTGGTACCAATCCTTCCAGGACCTTCCAAGTGTATATGATCATGTATCTCTCTCGCCTGCGTTCCAAGGAATACAGATCAAGGACCTTCAACCGTTCCCATTAATATAGGTGCCTCATCGCGCTTATATTTGCTGTGAAAGTTCTTTATACACTCTCCAGGTCTTCTATGTCGCCAGCCTTGAAGGGGGCCCTTAGTGTACAGAAGTATTCTAGCCTATAGAGCACAAGCGATTTGAAGAGAATCGTCATTCAATTCAATTCAATCAAAGTTTATTCTCTATAAGGGTTACAATGTGGGGTTTACAGGTTTTGGGTATTGTGTGGTTTACATGTTATAAAATACTAATTACAGAGGGGGCCACAGGACACCTAGCATGGCTAGGAATTTCGGGCAGACTTAGATTAATTCTTAACATTAAATCCTTACAGATTATGGTATTAAGGCTAAGTGACTACATCATAATTTGTTAGTTTAGCAATGTGAATGCTTTTGTTTTGGCACAATACAAGGTGTCTGTATTTGAGTATCATAGGCAAACTTATGACTAGTTATGATTTATTATTTTAAGATTAAGATTAGTATTTCTGGGTTTATAGTCAGTGAGTGATTTAGTGTAATTGTGAACCACCAGGTGGTTATCATGTATTTTAGTTGTCGGGGTGGATCAGGGTGGATAATATTTTTCAAACTGTAGTTTTGAAAGTGATGAATGTGTCTGCATTCAAGAGTTTTCGGGTTGGGTGTTTCCAGATTTTAGGTCCTTTGAAATACATTAAATTATTGTAAAGGTTTACTCGAGCACGTGGAATGTCGTAGAGATGTTTGTGTCTGGTGTTGTGCCTGTGGGTTCTGTCACAACTATCAAAAAAAGCGTTTTAGGTAAAGGTTAATATTGGAATTTAAGGTCTTGTAGATACAGATTGCACAGTAGTAAGTGTGGATGATTTAAACAGGGAGTAAGTTAGATCTATAAAGATTGGGGGGGGGGGGGGGGTTTGCCAGGAGGGGATTTAGTTATTTTCTTACGCGGCTTTTTGTTGGGTTATTATTGCTTTAGGGTGTTATTTGCAGTTGAACCCCAAGCACAGATAGCACAGGTGAGGTAGGGATATATAAGTGAAGGGTTATAGTGTGGAAGGCAGTTTTGCGGTAAGTAATATCATATCTTGGAGAGGATCCCCACCGTTTTGGATACTTTTTTTGTTATGTTTTTGGGTATGGGTCCCTGAAATTTAGGTTGTTGTCGGGGTTTATAGGCCCAAAGGGAAATTTTGCCCTCATATGTCTGGGCAATTAGAGTGTTGTCGATTTTAATGTTAAGTTGCGCAACACCTGCTCTGCTACCAAACATAATATAGTAGGTTTTTCCATTTGTTAAGTGTAAGTTTATTGGCTGTCATCCAAGTCGTTTATTTTGATCAGGTCTTCGTTAACAATGGTGTTGAGGGTGGCAAGATTAGGGTGGGAGATGACATAAGTCGTGTCGTCAGCAAAGAGAATGGGGTTCAGGTGTTGGGATATGTTTGGAAGATCATTGATGTAAATGAGGAAGAGCGGGGCCCAAAGGGACACTTCCCTGCGGAACTCCAGTATCAAGTGGCCGTATTGATGAGGCTGTGTCTTTAATGGTGACATACTGATACCTATTAGAAAGGTAGGATTTAAAATATGCAAGCGCATGGCCTCTTATACCATAGTGGTCAATTTTGTGGAGTAGGATGCCGTGGTCTACTGTGTCAAAAGCTTTTCTTAGGTCAATAAAAATTCCTAGCGGATATTCCTTATTTTCCAATGCTGTGTAAAGCAGGTCTAGCATTTTTATAATTGCATCATTAGTGCTTTTATTTTTCCTGAATACAAATTGGCATGGGTTGAGTATATTTTGTGAAGTTATAAATGAATATAGTCTCCTGTGCACGAGTTTCTCAAAGATTTTGGATAGCAATGGTAAGTTTGATATTGGCCTATAATTGTTTATGTCTGTAGGGTCACCACCTTTATGTATTGGTGTAACCCTTGCTGTCTTGAGTAGTATCGGGAAAGTGCTAGTTTCTAGTGACTTGTTAAAAAGTAATGTAATAGTATGCGAAAGGACATGGGCCGCTCACTTGTACAATAATGGTGGGACGTGAGACAGATTCCCTGAGTTATTTTTAAGTGATTTTATAATCTCGGTGACTTCCGGGGGCTCAGTTGGGCAAGTTTGAAGGAATTTGGGAAATTCCCATCTAAGAAGTCCCCAGAAAAGGGCTTTGGGTATGGTGATTTTACTGGCGAGATTAGATTCTATGGTTGAAAAGAAGTCGTTTATCTTTTTAAAACTGTGTCAGTGGGATGCAGTGGGGGGTTTCATGAGGTTTATTTAAAACACAATATTCTTGTTTTTTTCAGTTTGTGGGTCCTGAATCTGGGGAAAGTGTTTTTCAGGTCTTTTTTATATCTCCTCTTGTGTCAGTGAATCTGCTGGAGTAGTATAGTTTTGGCTTTCTTTATTAATTTGGTGAGAACTGTTGAATATTGTTTAAGAATATCTTTGTGTATTAATCCCTGTCTATTATGCTTTTCATTTTGGGTGTTTCTTATCAAGGGATTTCAGAATGCTGCTGGTTACCATGGGCCCAACCAACCGTTTATTAGTGATCTGTTTCGTTTTTAATAGGACAATGTTTGTTGTATAGTTTAAGTATTTTGTTAAGAAAAATGTCTGTCCAATCGTCAATACGACTGGCATTGGAGAATTCTGTAGGCCAGTCAACAGTCTATAGGTCTGCTCTGAAATTCCTTATTAAAGCCTCGTCATGGAGTCTAAATGAAACTTTGTTGTATTCGAGGGGTGGCTTACTAATGTTTGTTAAGAGGAAGGTTGGGTAGTGCTGTCTGTGATTATCCCTGATTTAAGGTGGGCTAGTATATTGGTCCATATGTGGTCTATTATGGTTGCACTTGTCTCAGTGAGCCTGGTTGGTTTAGTTATAGTTGGTATGAGAAGTGTGTTGTTCATATTGTTGATTAAATCAGTTACAGTCTGATCATCTGGTAGGCCAAGGTGATATTAAGTCCCAGCTAAGGGAAGGTGGTGTTATTCTTTGTCTGGGTTGTTATAGTTACTTTAGATTCTCACTGAAGTTTGGGATGTTTTTGTGAGGATTATGGTATATGGCACGATTGTTAAAGGTGTCTTGAGTTTTTTACAGTAAAATTAGAAAAATGTATTTCCATATTCATCACTAAAGCAATTAGGGGCTAATTCAAGTAGTTGTTAGAGTAATAGATTGCAATACCCCCCCAAACTTGGTTTGGTGCAGTTAGTGAATTGCTGGGTACCTTGTAGAGGGTTTTTAAATCTATTGTGTCCTGCTTAAGCCAGTTCAGTAGATAATCAAAGGGAAGGGTGTCTTAGTGATTCAAGGAGTGCTAGAGGTCATCAATTAGTGTTTTTGCTTAAGGACCGATGTTTAGTTAAGTCTGATAACTTTTAGCCCTTGTTTAGGAAAAGTGCTGGCTTGTGATGCTGTTAATAAAGGCAGTTTCTTCCAAAAGGTTTGATTGGGTGTCAGATTATGGAGGTTAGATTTAGGGTTCAACGTGAATAATCATCTTCTAGGGTTTTAAATAGTGGTGTTTAATCCTGTATTAGTGCTGAGTTCTAATACTGGTTTTTGTAGGGGGAGGGAGGTTTGGATAAATATACCGCAAAAACACTTTGGTCATATAGAGTATATCACTAATAACATAATGAAATTGATATTGTCTATGTGTTGTGCTAGAATGAGCTAAAGTAAAAACTATATAGTTAGTTTTGGGTTGCTAAGTATTGAGCTAGAATGAGCTAAATTACAACTAGGTATAAACTTATAATTAAAAATACAAATTAAATGGTACTTGCAATTGCACTAGGGACTGAATATAGGTTGGTTAACTAAAAATTTCACTAGGGATGGGTTAAGGTTGTTAATTAACAAAAAATTGCACTAGGGAACTGATATAGGTTGTTAACCCAAAAACAATTGCACTAAGGTCGATATAGGTTGTTAACAAGAACAATTGCACTAGGGTCTGATATAGGTTGTTAAAAAAGAACAATTGCACTAGGGTCTGATATAGGTTGTTAACAAGAACAATTGCACTAGGGGCGATATAGGTTGTTAAAAAAGAACAATGCACTAGGGTCTGATATAGGTTGTTAACAAAGAAAATTGCACTAGGGTCTGATATAGGTTGTTTAAAAAGAACAATTGCACTAGGGTCTGATATTTGGTTGTTAACAAGAACAATTGCACTAGGGTCTGATATAGTTGTTAACAAGAACAATTTCACTAGGGTCTGATATAGGTTGTTAACAAGAACAATTGCACTAGGGTCTGATATAGGTTTTACAAGAACAATTGCACTAGGGTCTGATATAGGTTGTTAACAAGAAAATTGCACTAGGGTCTGATTTAGGTTGTTAACAAGAACAATTGCACCAGTCTGATATAGGTTGTTAACAAGAACAATTGCACTAGGGTCTGATATAGGTTGTTAACAAGAACAATTGCACTAGGGTCTGATATAGGTTGTTAACAAGAACAATTGCACTAGGGTCTGATATAGGTTGTTAACAAGAACAATTGCACTAGGGCTGATTTTAGGTTGTTAACAAGAACAATTGCACTAGGGTCTGATATAGGTTGTTAACAAGAACAATTGCACTAGGGTCTGATATAGGTTGTTAACAAGAACAATTGCCCAGGTCTTATAGGTGTTAACAAGAACAATTGCACTAGGGGCTGATATAGGTTGTTAACAAGAAACAATTGCACCAGGTCGATATAGGTTGTTAACAAGAACAATTGCACTAGGGGCTGATATAGGTTGTTAACAAGAACAATTGACTAGGGTCTGATATAGGTTGTTAACAAGAACAATTGCACTAGGGGCTGATATAGGTTGTTAACAAAAAACAATTGCACTAGGGTCTGATATAGGTTGTTAACAAGAACAATTGCACTAGGGTCTGATATAGGTTGTTAACAAGATCAAGGGAAAATAACTAGATTTAAATTGACAAAAATAAAATTCACAATTAAAGTACCAAAAGAATAATAAGTAAAAAATAACAATGGCAATGACTTGGTTTTAATATGATAGTAAAAATGGTAGACAGGTACACAGGTACACAGGTACACAGGTACACTGGTACACAGGTACACAGGTACTCAGGTACACAGGTACAAAGGATAATATAAAGGTTGAAGTTGAATATAAAACTTGAAAAATTTTGGGAACAAAATGTTATGAGAGATATAAAATAATGATTAATGTACATAAATAAAAAATTTACTGGCAGTAAATATGGTGTTTAATAAAATTTTAATAAGTAATAATGATTACAAAAAACAGATTTAAATTTAAAAAAAAAAAGTTTAAAAAGTAATGTTTATTTCAAGTATTAAATTTTAAGAACAGTTTTTTGGATTCAATATTACAGTGGTAGTTTACTAGAGGTTTTTTGGCAGTTTCAAGGTAATTAAGATACTCTAAGATGTAAATGTGGATTAAAACAGGTTTTTGGTAATTAGACAAGTAATGGTTATTAAATGATGTCAAAAATGTTTAAAAGTAAATTGTACTGATAGTTAAAATGGTAATTAATTATTAATTTTTGTAAGTAATATCAATTGATAGTAAATTTAAAAAAATATAGGTAGTAATATGGACAGAGAAAGTATCAATTCAGCTAATGTTTAAGCAAACAATAGTAAATAAGAAAATTACATAAGGTGACTTTTGCTTACTAGTAAAATCACAAAATGAGGTAGTTGATTATTTAATTACTAAGAGATTGTACAATGAAATTTTGAACAATAATGGAGCAAAACATACACTACACTACGTAGGCTTTTAAGTTGGACATTGTTTAGTTATTCTCTGTAAGATTAGTATCCCGAGAAATCGTGATAGATCATTCCTCGTTCGTGATTGTGTACTGTTGACCTACATTTGTTTTCCTAACTAGAATTTTTCCCATCCCGTGTGAAGCATTGGTGTATTGTGTCATTATTCTCTCGCTTAAGTTTTCTGACTCTATACAGGAGGTTCTGACGTTTTTGGTAAGACACTCGTTTATGTATACCTCTTTCTTTACTTTAATAGATGCAATTATTAAGTCTTTTTTCCTGTCCATGGTGAGTGGAATCTTAGCAATAACACTTTTTCTACCATGGATCCTAGTAACCTGGCTTCCTTTATTTCTGACTCTGGTACAATAACACTTTTTGGGTCCTTTATGATCTGCAGAGTAATTTCTTTACTGTTTGTTTGGTTCATATCACTGGGAAAAAGTGGACTGTTAACTATTACTGCGTCCGATAGTTTTATCTTGTTCGTTTTATCTTCTTGGAGAAACAAAGTAGTCACTGAACTGGTTATCTAAGTTGCTCTTCCATTCTTTTACTGCTTCTTCAACCTTGTTTAAGAGATATTATTTTTGGGTATGGCTATTATGACTGTCTGGATGGTCTTGTCACAGTTAGTCATTCCTGGTGTTGATAACTTTTGTTCAAGACTGAGGATTTTTTTCTCGAGTTGTGTCATCCTGGTGTCTTTTTTGTTAGTGTCTCTCGAAGATTCATATTTTCAATAACTAAGGTTGAGATGCTTTGACTTTAGGGTATCTGGATCGTTGGTCATACCTGAGAGACTACTTGGTAGGTTGAATCCCGGGAAGAGAGAAGTGGATGGGCTGGGGGCAGCCATGTTTTTGTTTATTGTTGTGGTGTCGCCTTGAGCGGTGGTGAAAAGGGGTGGTTGCTGGGGCCGGCGTCCCCGGGCTACACTTGTTGAATAGTTGATTTTTCGGTGTTTTTCTTGCTGGCCTTGGGCTGCTTCCTCTGAGAGTGCGCCTCATAATACTACAGGAATTGTTGTAGTTGTTGGTCTTGGCATCTCTAGTTTTGAAAGTTCTCATTACTCATCCTATCATTATCCCAGTGGATGAGGTAGATATATTTTTGTGGTCTTGAAGGCGAGATCCTCTGATATTATCCCCTCCCAGGTCCTTCACATTACTTTCCACTCTATTGTATGGTTAGAATTTGTGGTATACCCTGACACATTTTTAATTTCTTCAAGTTTTCCATAATCTGAGTAGTTGAATTTCTTCTCGTTAACTTTATGTTTTTTGAGAGGCCCATTCGAATTTTTTTTGATACCCCCTTGGGTCTCGCATGTCTTCGTGGGGGTCACTCCATGGTATGGGGGGTCTCCCAAAGGAGACAGAAAAAAGGATTTGGAAAAAATGGGAGCAGTACTTGCCTTGTGGAACAGAGCTTTTTACCATGGTACCGGGATTTACTCTGTTTACTATTACTTTTTGTTTCTATTTGTCGGGAAATTTAACCCCTACCAAAAATTTTCCCTTAATTCCTTTTTCCCTATTTTTTGTGCTATTACACCTGGTCACCTAGTCAAAAAACTTTTGCAAATCTGTTATTTTACATCTTTATTTTGTTTATCCCCTAATCTACAATCCAGGACCTTGTCATAGTGATAAAATAGCTGGGACAGGCAGGAGCGACCTGCTCTAAACCCGTGTTGCCCTGGGTTGTGTAACTGATATGGGATGTTAGTGCTATCGGTCTGTAGTTCTTTCCAATTGCTTCACTGTCACCTTTGTGGAGTGGGGCTGTCTGTTGTTTTTAGTGTGTGTGGGATGACCCTTGTGTCCATGCTCCCTCTCCATGAAATGCTCAAGGCACGCGAAAGGGGCTTCTTGCAGTTCTTGATGAACACGGAGTTCCACGAGTCTGGCTCTTGGGCAGAGTGCATGGGCATGTCATGTGAAGTCTTGTGGAGTTAGAATAATGTCCGAGAGTTTTGGGATGACCAAATTTTGGGTTTCGTTCATAAAGAATTCATTTGGATTGTCGACCCTTAGAGTGGGAAGTAGATAGCTGAACATTGAGTCATATCCCACTCATTTCTTAGCTATCATCTGTGTATGTCCCATCCCACCTAATACAACATCACTGTGGCAGGGACAACAACACCCTGACAGACAACAACAGTCTCTGGGGTAATACCGTGCCGCCGTGTAGCCGTGCCGCCGTGTAGCCGTGCCACCGTGTAGCCGTGCCGCCGTGTAGCCGTGCCGCCGTGTAGCCATGCCGCCGTGTAGCCGTGCCGCCGTGTAGCCGTGCCGCCGTGTTTTACGCTTTTTCCGGTTCTTTTGCTCTAGAACTTTAAACTTTCACCGACTTAAAGGATATCCTCCAGCGTTAAAACCCAATATTCAGAAAATAAAGGGGAAGATAAAGACGTCCCTCTAAAAAGCGACGAAGAGTACTGAACCTCGGGAGTGCTAGAACATCTGAAAATAAAAGGAGGCGCGACCAGGAAGTGGAAATATCGAATTAAGCTAAATGCTCTAAGGAACCAGGAAAGCAGGAGGATTAAAACTTTTAGTAAAATTTGAAAGAAATTCAAAATTTTTTCATATGCCAAAAAAAGGCAATACCACTCAGTTCGGGCCCTTATCAGAAGGGGGACTTACACAGAGACAACAAAAAAATGAGTGAAATTTGAAAATCCCAGTACGGCTCTGTGTTAGTAAACCTAATGGGTCTGAGGTCGACGCCCAAATTTTTTCTTATGAATGAGCCTCAAAACTCCATAAATGTAGCCTTTCCGACATTACCCAAACCCCCGAAGATTTCGAAAAACCATTGACAACATCCCTATGCACTCACCCCGGGCCCGACCGGGAACTTGTTTTATTAAGAATTTCAAGAAATCCTCTCCCCCGGGGTGCCCAAAGTACACTAGGGAGGAGGAGCTTGGAAAAGGGGTAAAAAAATTTTTTTCCACATCATTTAAAAAAACAAGGATATACCCCCACTCCAAAAAAGGGGGCGGGCAAAGCTTTAAAGGAAGAACTATAGACCAATACTCTGATCCCACGTCAAAAATTTCTTTAAAAGAGTGCTAAAAAGCAATTGCAAATCACCGGGAAATTCCCAAAATCTGCAAAAATCCAGGGAACATGGGTTCAGGCAGGTCGCTCCTCCCTCCACAACTATTGGGAAACTTTAAGGGCCTTGGATGCCCCTGGAAGAAAACCCAAATGATATGTTTAAACAAGACTTTGAAAAACATTTGACAAAGGCGTTTCTTGGCTAATAGCCCAAAAATAGTGCAAAAAGAAATTAACGGGAAATTTGGGGAATTTTTCTTCTTCTTCCAAAACAAATCAAAACCCAAAAGAGTAGTGGTAAAACAGATTTTAAACGGAGGGCCTTAGTGAAGAGCTCTTTTTCCCCACAAAAACATACTCCCCCCCATCTTATTCCTTACCCTCATATCAACATAAACAGAAAATATACACCCAGCACCGTATCACCCTTTGGGATGTTTACAGGTTTCTGAAAGAGGCTGTAATCTGCTGAGGACGCGGTTAATCCCCAAAAGAAGATATAAAAATTTTTTTCCAATGGGCAACGGTAAAAAATTTATATTTTCAAATGAGGAAAAAATTCCAATTATTTCCTTAGGAAAAACGGGGGAGATAAAAAACTAAACAAGTATACTACTGACTCCCGGCCATACAATTAGAGGGGGAAAACTAATGAAAGGGGACCTGGGAGTTTAATGTCTGAGGATCCACTTTAAAGGATCACAACAGGCCACGATCGCACGTGCAAAGAAATAAAGGGAGGGATAATGAAACTTTCAAAACGAAGATACCAAGCCCATGTTTGATCCTCTTCAAATCACTTGTTCTCTCTAGGCGGGAATACGGTGTACATTAACATCTCCTTTCAAAGCAGGTGAAATCGAAAGATTAGAGAGTGTACAGAGATCCTTTTACTGGGGGGTATAATTTGGGCCCAAGCCCTTTAACTACTGGGAACGCTTGGAAGAAATTGACTTGTACTCGGGGAAACGAAAGGAAAGGGAAAAGTATTTATAATCAAACACTGGAAAATTTTGGGAAAGGAATGGTCGAAAAAATTGCACACAAAAAATCACTCCCTACGAAATTTAAAAGACGGGGCGGGCGATGAAAAATCCCCCCAAAAAAAAGGGGGGTCCCTTTGGGTACAAAAAGGGGAAAAACCAAAATTTTCCCGGGACGCAAAACTTTTTAAAACACCTCCCTCAAGCATTAGGGGAATTGCCAATAACCCCTGCTCCTTAAAGGGAAGAGCGGACAATACCTAAAGCCCAGGCCGGATAAACCCGGGGCTGTGGCTCTACTTTGGGAACTGCGAGCGGCCAGCAGTAACACCCTTTGTTGATGGGCCTGACCTGGGGGGCCTGGTCGGGGAAACGGGCCGCGGGGGCGTTGTTTCCCCCCAAAAAAACCTCCCGGGAACCTCCAGGGAACCCGGAATCAAAAAAGGAGAATCAGGTTACAAAAACCAAAGCAGAGCCCCATCTCCGGGGGAGAAAATTTTGGCCTAGGGTGCCATCAAAAAAAATTTTTGGAAATTTTAAGTCAGGGAAAGGGCAATCTCCCTGTTTAAAATGTGTTATCAGTGTTGGGAGTTTGTACCCAGTGGTACCCTAGTGTTATACAAGGGTTTTAAATGTGTAACCCCAGGGTAACCCCAGTGGGTTTTTAAAATTTTTGTTTGTGTGTACCCCCGTGGTACCCTAGGGTTTACAGTTTTGTAGTGTTACCACAGTGGGCCCCATGTTATACAGTTTGTTGTGTGTCCCCGTTTGGGACCCTACTGTTATAAAATGTTTGTTTGGGGTTACCCCAGTGGGGACCCTAGTGTTATACAGTTTGTCGTGTGTCCTCAGGGGTTTCCCCAAATGTTTTACATTTTTTAGTGTGTACCTCAGTGGTACCCCCCCCCAAAAATGTTATAAAAGTGTTGTAGTGTGTTTCCACAGTTTGGGAACCCCAAATGTTTTACAGTTTTTAAATGTGTACCCCAGGGGCCCTAGTGTTATACGTGTTGTAGTGTGGGACCCCCAGTGGTACCCTAGTGTTTTAAAGTGTTGTAGTGGTAAACTCATTTGGGACCCTAGTGTTTTAACTTTTTTGGAGTGTTACCCCAGTGGCACCCCAGTGTTTTACAGTGTTGAGTGTGTAAACCCCAGTGGGTACCCTTGTTAACCGGTTTTTAGGTGACCACAGTGGTACCCTAGTGTTTTACAGTGTTTTAGTGTGTTTCCCCAGTGGTACCCTAGTGTAAACAGTTTGTAGTGTGTACCACAGTGGGGACCCTAGTGACTTTCTTTTTTAAATGTGTACCAAAAGTGGACCCTTGTTTTTAACTGTTGTAGTTTGGGAAACCCCAGTTTGGGCCCTAGGGGTTTTTCAGTGTTTTTGAATGGACCCAGTGGAACCCTAAATGTTATTCTTTTTTTTGTAGTTGTTTCCACAGCGGATCCTAGTGTTATACAGTGTTGTTTTGTTCACCACAGTTTGGGGGCCCTAATTTTTTATACTAAGTTGAAGTGTGTACCCCAGGGGTACCCTTGTGTTATACATATGTTTTTGTGTTTTACCACAGGGGGACCCTAGTATTATACAAATGTTTTAGTGTGGGAAACCCCAGTGGGACCCCAGGTTTTTACATGTTGTAGTGTGAACCCCGTGGGACCCCCGTGTTTTTAAAAGTGTTTTTAAATGTGTACCCACAGTGGAAAAAGCAAATGTGTTTTCTGTTGAGTGTTTCCAAAAGTGGTACCCAGGGGGTTTTCAGTGTTGTAGGGGGCACCTCAGGGGTTCCCTAGTATTAAAAATTTGGTTTTTTAGTGTGTTTTCCACAGTGGGGACCCCAGTGTTTACATAGTGTTTTTTAGTGTTAAACCGGGACCCTAGTGTTTTTTCATAGTGTTTTTGGGAAATGGGGTACCCCCGGGTTTCCCCAGTGTTTTTACAGTGTTTTTTTTGTGTGTACCCCAGTTGGGAAACCCCAAATGTTTAAATAGTGTTGCAGTGTGTTTCCACATGGAAAACCCCAAATGTTTTTTACATAGTGTTGTAGTGTGTCCACAGTGGTACCCTAGTGTTATACTTTGTGGGTTTTAGGGTGTAAACCCCGTGGTTAAACCCCAGGGTTAACATATGTTTGTGTGTGTAAACCCCAGTGGTACCCAAATGTTATACATTGTGTTGTAAAGGGTACCCACCGTGGTACCCCCTATTTTTTAAAATAGTGTTGTTTGTTTGTTTCCACAGTGGAAACCCTTTGTGTTAAAGAGTGTTTTTAGTGTGGGACCCATGGGACCCTATGGTTTTTTTAAACCCCTTTGTGGGTTTTAGTGTGTAACACAGTGGTACCCTAGGTTATTTTTGTGTTGTGTGTGTTTCCCCATTGGTACCCCATTTTTTAACATAGTGTTGTAGTGTGACCACAGTGGTTTCCCCCGTGTTTTTACTTTGTGTTTATGTGTACCACAATTTTTACCCTAGTGTTTACAAGTGTTTTTTGTGTGTACCACATTGGTTTCCCGGTTTTTATAATAGTGTTTTTAGTGTGTACCCACGTGGTAACCCCATTTGGGATACATTTGTGTTGTAGGGTTTTACCCAGTGCAAAACCCCAGTGTTATACATAGGGTTTTTAGTGGGCAACCCCCATTTTTACCCTATGTTATGCATAGTGTTGTAGTGTGTACCAAAAGTGGTACCCTAGTGTTATACAGTGTTTTGTGGGTACCACAGTGGGGACCCTAGTGTTATAAAATTTGTGTTGTAGTGTTACCCCCATGGGGACCCTATGTTTTAACTTTGTGTTGTTTTGCGGGTTTTCCCAAAAGGGTACCCTAAATGGTTTTTACATTGTTGGGGTTGGGGTACCACATTGGGAACCCCAGTGTTAACTTTGGGGGTTGTTTGTGTGTTCCACAGGGTTCCCTAGGGGTTAAAAAAGTGTTGTTTGTGTTTTACCCCCGTGGTTCCCGGTTTTAACATAGTGTTGTAGTGTGTACCCCCAGTGGGACCCTAGGTTATACCCAAAAGTTGTACTGTGTACCACAGTGGTACCCTAGAGTTATACAGTGTTTTAGTGTGTTTTTACAGGGGTACCCTATGTTATAAAATTGCGTTTGTTTGGGGGTGTACCCAGTGGCACCCTAGTGTCATACATTTGGGGTTGTAAATGTTTTATTTTTGTGGTACCCCCAGTCTTATACCTAGGTTTTTGTAGTGTTTTCCACATGGTTTTTCCCCCAGAGGGAACGTGTTAAAGGTGTACCCCAGTGGTATCCTAAAATGGGTTTTACATAGGGGTTTTTAGTGTTTTACCGCAGTGGTACCCAAGGGGTTTTTTAAATTAGGGGTTTTTAGGTGTTTCTCATGGTTTCCCTAGTCTTTTTAAATAGTGTTGTTTGTGGTACAAAAAGTGGTACCCCTAGTGTTATACATAGGGGGAAGTGTTTTTACCACAGTGGGGGACCCTAGGTTTTTCCCGTTTTTGTAGGGGTGTTTCCACAGTGGTACCCAAAGGTTTTTTTAGTGTTTTAGTGAGTACCACGTGGTACCCTAATATTTTTAAAAATAGGGTTGTAGTTGTGCCCCATGGTAGCTAGTGTTAAAACATTTGTTGTAGTGTGGGCCACAGTGGTTTTCCCTAGTGTTTACATAGGGGTTGTAGTGTGTACCACAGTGGCCTTGGTTATACTAGTGTTTTTGGCACTAAGTGGTACCCTAATGTTATATATATGTTGTATGTGTACCACAGTCGTAAACCCCCGGGTTATAATAGTGTTTTTGTTTTGTCCCAGTGGTACCCTTTGTGGGTTTTACATAGTGGTTTTTAGTGTGTACCCAGTGGTACGGGTTTGTGTTACACCTAGTGTTTTTGTGTGTACACAGTGGGTTTCCCTTGTGTTACTTTTAGTGTTGGGTGTGGCCCACATGGTACCCTTTGTGTTATACATAGTGTTGTAGGGGTTTTACCACATGGTACCCCATGGGTTTACGTTTGTAGGTGTCCCCCGTGGGGACCCTAGTGTTATTCATAGTGTTTTGTTTTTGTGTACCACCGGGGTACCCTAGTGTTTTTTAAAATAGTGTTGTTGTGTGTAACCACAGTGGAAACCCCCGTGGGGTTTTTTAAGTGTTGTGTGGTACCACGTTTGGGGCCCAAATTTTTTTACATAGTTGGGTTTTAGTGTGAACCAAAAGTGGTTTCCCTAGTGTTTTACATAGTGTTGTAGGTTACCCCCAGTGGGACCCTTGTGTTATACAGTGTTGGTTTGTGTGGTTTCCACAGTGGTGCCCTATGTTTTTTCATATTTGGGTTAAAAATGTACTACAGTGGACCCTAGTGTTAACTTTGTGTTGAGTGTTACCACAGGGTACCCTAGTGTTCATATATGTTGTAGTGTGTAAAACCCCAAAATGGTGCCCTAGTGTTAAATATTTTTGCAGTGTGTTTCCACGTTTGGGCGCTTGGGTTTTAAAGTGTTGTAGTGTTACCACAGGGTTCCCTGGTGGGTTTACAGTTGGTTTTTTAGGGTTTTTACCACAGTGGAAACCCAGGTTATTCAGTTTGCAGTGGACCACAGTGGTACCCCAGTTTTAACATTGTTGTAGTGAATTTTTTCAGTGGTACCCTAGGCTAAATTGTGTTGTAATGTGTACCCAGTGGTACCCTAGTGTTTTACATTCTTGGGAGTGTGTTTCCACAGTGGTACCCTAGTGTTATACATATGTTTTTTAGTGTGTACCAAAAGGGTACCCTGGTGGGATACAGTGTTGTCGTTTTGTATCAGTGGTACCCTGTGTTAAAACATAGTGTTTTTAGTGTGCCCCAGTGGGAAACCCAAATGTTTACTTTGGGGGGTATTGGTACCCAGTGGTACCCCAAAATGTTATTTCATGTGTTGTAGTTTTTGGTTCCCCCTTTTGGGAAACCCCAGTGTTATACATAGTGTTGTAGTGTGTTCCACAGTGGGACCCTTGTGTTAAACATTGTGTTGTAGTGTGGACCCCAGTGGTACCCTAGTTTATACATTTGTGTTGTATTTTTGTACCAAAAGGGTACCCCATTTATACATAGTGTTTTAGTTTGTTTTCACGTGGTACCCAAATGTTATACTTTTTATTGGAGTGTGTACCACGTGGGAACCCCAGTGTTATACTTTTTTTTTAGTTGTACTACATGGTACCCTAGGGTTTTATATAGTTTTGTATGTTCCACAGTGGTACCCATTTTTTATACAAATTTTTGTAGTGTTAAACCCCAGTGGGTTTCCCTAGTGTTATAAATAGTGTTGTAGTGTTACCCCATGGTTCCCCAATTTTTTTACATATGTTGTAGTGGTATCACAGGGTAAACCCCAGTGGGTTTTTACTTTTTGTTGTGTGGGAAAACAGTGTTACCCTAGTGTTATTTAATTTGTTTGAAAGTGTACCTCAGTGGTACCCAGTGTTATAATTGTGTTGAAATTGGGGACCACCTGGTACCCTATGTTATTAAAATAGTGTTTTTAGTGTTTAAACCCCCGGTTGGGACCCTAGTGTTATTCTTTTTTGTTTTAGTGCTACCACGTGTACCCCAGTGTTTACCCTAGTTTGTAGTGTGTACCCATGGTTACCCTAGGTTATACATAGTGTTGGGGGGGGGGGTACCCAGTGGTTTCCCCAGGGGTTAAAATAGTGGTTTTAGTGTCTAAACCCCAGTGGTACCCTAGTATAAAAAATAATTTTATGATAAGGTAAATTTTAAAAAAAAAAGTGTTAGGCCCAAAAGGGGGTTTTATTTTAAACCCGTTGCCAGATTCAGAACCTCCCACGCTGGTTTTTAGTGAAACCGAACTACAATTATATTCCAGGGAGTAAAACATTCCCATTTAAATGCTACAGTTCTGTAAAAAATACAAAACAATGTATAGTTTTTTAGTATTTATTGTTTTACACACTACAACACATGGATAACACTAGGGGGGAAACCCCTTTGGGACACCTAACAACACGTATAACATAGGGAACCCCCTGTGGTTTAAAACTACAAAACCCATGTAAACCCCTTGGGGACCACCGGTTGGGACCCCCACTACAAAACTGTATTAAAAACTAGGGGACCCCTGTGGTAAACACTAAAACACTATGTATAACACTAGGGTACCACTGTGGTACACACTACAACACTATGTATAACACTAGGGTACAACTGTGGTACACACTACAACACTAAGTATAACACTAGGGTACCACTGTGGTACACACTACAACACTATGTATAACACTAGGGTACCACTGTGGTACACGCTACAACACTATGTATAACACTAGTGTACCACTGCGGTACACACTACAACACTGTATAACACTAGGGTACCACTGTGGTACACACTTCAACACCATGTATAACACTAGGGTACCACTGTGGTACACACTACAACACTAAGTATAACACTAGGGTACCACTGTGGTACACACTACAACACTGTATAACACTAGGGTACCACTGTGGTACACACTACAACACTATGTATAACACTAGGGTACCACTGTGGTACACACTACAACACTATGTATAACACTAGGGTACCACTGTGGTACACACTACAACACTGTATAACACTAGAGTACCACTGTGGTACACACTACAACACTATGTATAACACTAGGGTACCACTGTGGTACACACTACAACACTGTATAACACTTGGGTACCACTGTGGTACATACTACAACACTATGTATAACACTAGGGTACCACTGTGGTACACACTACAACACTATATAACACTAGGGTACCACTGTGGTACACACTACAACACTATGTGTATAACACTAGGTACCACTGTGGTACACACTACAACACTATGTATAACACTAGGGTACCACTGTGGTACACACTACAACACTATGTATAACACTAGGGAACCACTGTGGTACACTCTACAACACTATGTATAACACTAGGGTACCACTGTGGTACACACTACAACACTATGTATAACACTAGGGAACCACTGTGGTACACACTACAACACTATGTATAACACTAGGGTACCACTGTGGTACACACTACAACAATATGTATAACACTAGGGTACCACTGTGGTACACACTACAACACTATGTATAACACTAGGGTACCACTGTGGTACACACTACATCACTATGTATAACACTAGGGTACCACTGTGGTACACACTAGAACACTATGTATAACACTAGGGAACCACTGTGGTACACACTACAACACTATGTATAACACTAGGGTACCACTGTGGTACACACTACAACACTATGTATAACACTAGGGTACCACTTTGGTACACACTACAACACTATGTATAACACTAGGGTACCACTGTGGTACACACTACAACACTATGTATAACACTAGGGTACCACTGTGGTACACACTACAACACTGTATAACACTAGGGTACCACTGTGGTACACACTACAACACTATGTATAACACTAGGGTACCACTGTGGTACACACTACAACACTGTATAACACTAGGGTACCACTGTGGTACATACTACAACGCTGTATAACACTAGGGTACCACTGTGGTACACACTACAACACTGTATAACACTAGGGTACCACTGTGGTACACACTACAACACTGTATAACACTAGGGTACCACTGTGGTACACACTACAACACTGTATAACACTAGAGTACCACTGTGGTACACACTACAACGCTGTATAACACTAGGGTACCACTGTGGTACACACTACAACACTGTATAACACTAGGGTACCACTGTGGTACACACTACAACACTGTATAACACACTATTATCAGGGAGATTGTCTTTCCTCTGACTTAAAAGTTCCAATAATATTTTGACTGGCACGCTAGGCCTAAAATTCTCCTCTGAGAGTGTGGCTCTGCTTTGGTATTGTAACCTGATTCTCCTTTTTTGACTCAGTAGATAATATTTTCTGGAATATTGGTTTCAAGCGCTGGAGGGATATACCTTATAAGTTCAGTGAGAGAGACCGTGAAAACGCGATAGAACACGGTGGCACGGCTACACGGCGGCACGGCTACACGGTGGCACGGCTACACGGCGGCACGGCATTACCCCAGAGACTGTTGTTGTCTGTCAGGGTGTTGTTGTCCCTGCCACAGTGATGTTGTCTCTGTCACAGAGCTGTTGTCTATCAGTGTCTTTTTGTCTGTCAGAGTGTTGTTGTCTGTCAGAGTGTTGTTGTCTGTCAGAGTGTTGTTGTCTGTCAGAGTGTTGTTGTCTGTCAGAGTGTTGTTGTCTGTCAGAGTGTTGTTGTCTGTCAGAGTGTTGTTGTCTGTCAAGGTGTTTGTCTGTCAGAGTGTTGTTGTCTGTCAGAGTGTTGTTGTCTGTCAGAGTGTTGTTGTCTGTCAGAGTGTTGTTGTCTGTCAGAGTGTTGTTGTCTGTCAGAGTGTTGTTGTCTGTCAGAGTGTTGTTGTCTGTCAGAGTGTTGTTGTCTGTCAGAGTGTTGTTGTCTGTCAGAGTGTTGTTGTCTGTCCAGAGTGTTGTTGTCTCTCAGAGTGTTGTTGTCTCTCAGAGTGTTGTTGTCTCTCAGAGTGTTGTTGTCTCTCAGAGTGTTGTTGTCTCTCAGAGTGTTGTTGTCTCTCAGAGTGTTGTTGTCTCTCAGAGTGTTGTTGTCTCTCAGAGTGTTGTTGTCTCTCAGAGTGTTGTTGTCCTCAGAGTGTTGTTGTCTGTCAGAGTGTTGTTGTCTGTCAGAGTGTTGTTGTCTCTCAGAGTGTTGTTGTCTCTCAGAGTGTTGTTGTCTCTCAGAGTGTTGTTGTCTGTCAGAGTGTTGTGTGTCTGTCAG
This sequence comes from Cherax quadricarinatus, assembly GCF_026875155.1. Classification (NCBI taxonomy): domain Eukaryota; kingdom Metazoa; phylum Arthropoda; class Malacostraca; order Decapoda; family Parastacidae; genus Cherax; species Cherax quadricarinatus. The sequence continues at coordinate 1,038,394 of NC_069427.1, forward strand.
AGTGTTGTTGTCTCTCAGAGTGTTGTTGTCTCTCAGAGTGTTGTTGTCTCTCAGAGTGTTGTTGTCTCTCAGAGTGTTGTTGTCTCTCAGAGTGTTGTTGTCTGTCAGAGTGTTGTTGTCTGTCAGAGTGTTGTTGTCTCTCAGAGTGTTGTTGTCTCTCAGAGTGTTGTTGTCTCTCAGAGTGTTGTTGTCTCTCAGAGTGTTGTTGTCTCTCAGAGTGTTGTTGTCTCTCAGAGTGTTGTTGTCTGTCAGAGTGTTGTTGTCTCTCAGAGTGTTGTTGTCTGTCAGAGTGTTGTTGTCTGTCAGAGTGTTGTTGTCTCTCAGAGTGTTGTTGTCTCTCAGAGTGTTGTTGTTCTCAGAGTGTTGTTGTCTCTCAGAGTTTTTGTTGTCTGTCAGAGTGTTGTTGTCTCTCAGAGTGTTGTTGTCTGTCTGAGTTTGTTGTCTGTCAGAGTTTTGTTGTCTCTCAGAGTGTTTTGTCTCTCAGAGTGTTGTTGTCTCTCAGAGTGTTGTTGTCTCTCAGAGTGTTGTTGTCTCTCAGAGTGTTGTTGTCTCTGCCACAGTGTTGTTGTCTCTGCCACAGTGTTGTTGTCTCAGCCATAGTGTTGTTGTGTCTGCCACAGTGTTGTTGTCTCAGCCATAGTGTTGTTGTGTCTGCCACAGTGTTGCTGTCTCTGCCACAGTGTTGTTGTCTCTGCCACAGTGTTGCTGTCTCTGCCATAGTGTTGTTGTCTCTGCCACAGTGTTGTTGTCTCTGCCACAGTGTTGTTCTCTCTGCCACAGTGTTGTTGTGTCTGCCACAGTGTTGCTGTCTCTGCCACAGTGTTGTTGTCTCTGCCACAGTGTTGCTGTCTCTGCCATAGTATTGTTGTCTCTGCCACAGTGTTGTTGTCTCTGCCACAGTGTTGTTGTCTCTGCCACAGTGTTGTTGTGTCTGCCACAGTGTTGCTGTCTCTGCCACAGTGTTGTTGTCTCTGCCCAGTGTTGCTGTCTCAGCCATAGTGTTGTCTCTGCCACAGGTTGTTGTCTCTGCCACAGTGTTGTTGTCTCTGCCACAGGTTGTTGTGTCTGCCACAGTTTTGTGTTCTCTGCCTAGTGTTGTTGCTCTGCCGCAGTGTTGTTGTCTCTGCCACAGTGTTGTTGTCTCTGCCACAGTATTGCTGTCTCTGCCATAGTGTTGTTGTCTCTGCCACAGTGTTGTTGTCTCTGCAACAGTGTTGTTGTCTCTGCCACAGTGTTGCTGTCTCTGCCACAGTGTTGTTGTCTCTGCCACAGTATTGCTGTCTCTGCCATAGTGTTGTTGTCTCTGCCACAGTGTTGTTGTCTCTGCCACAGTGTTGTTGTCTCTCCCACAGTGTTGCTGTCTCTGCCACAGTGTTGTTGTCTCTGCCACAGTGTTGTTGTCTCTGTCACAGTGTTGTTGTCTCTGCCACAGTGCTCTCGTCTGCCAGAGTTTACCTTGAGTTTACCTGTAATGGGTTAGGGGATCAACCCCCCCGCGACCCGGTCTGAGACCGGGCCCTCATAGTGGATCAGGTTCTGATCATCCAGGGTGTTACTGCTGGCCGCACGCAAACTGAAAGTACGAACCCCCCCGGTTGGTCGGGACTGACTTTAGGTTTCCTTTCCAGTGCCTGCTTGAAGACAGCCAGGGGTCTTTTGGAAATCCCCCCTTTTGTGTGCTGGGAGGCAGTTGAAAAAGCCTTGGGCCCCGGACACTTTTTTGTGTTGTCTCTCAGTGCACTCGTGGCGCCCTGCTTATCATCCGGGGAATGTTGCATCTCCTGCCGAGTCTTTTGCTTTCATATGGAGTGATTCTTGTGGCAGGTTTGGTTTCCAATCCCTCCAGGACCTTCCAAGTGTATGTTATCATGTATCGCTCTCGCCTGCGTTCCCGGGAAAACAGATCATGGGATCATGGACCTTCAGCCGTTCCCAGTAGTTTAGTTGCCTTATCGCACTTATGTGTGCCGTGAAAGTTCTTTATACACTGTCCAGTTCTTCAATGTCACTAGCCTTGAAAGCGGCCGTTAGCGTACAGCAGTATTCCAGCCTAGAGAGCACAAGTGATTTGAAGAGCATCATCATGGGCTTGGCATCCCTAGTTTTCAAGGTTCTCGTTTTCCATCCAATCATTTTCCTATCAGATTAGGTAGATATGTTGTTGTGGTATTTGAAGGCGAGATCCTCTAACATTATCACTCCCAGGTCCTTCACATCACAGTGACACAGTTCAAAGTTCAAGCACGCAAGAGAGACCGTGAAAACGTGAAAGAACACGGCGGCACGGCTACACGGCGGCACGGCTACACGGCGGCACGGCTACACTGCGACACGGCTACACGGCGTCACGGCATTACCCCAGAGACTGTTGTTGTCTGTCAGGGTGTTGTTGTCCCTGCCACAGTGATGTTGTATCTGCCACAGTGATATTGTCTCTGCCACAGTGTTCTAGACTCTGCCACAGTGTTGTTGTCCCTGTCACAGAGTTATTGTCTCTGCCCCAGTGTTGCAGTCTCTGCCATAATGTTGTTGTCTCTTCCACAATGTTGTTGTCTGTCAGAGTGTTGTTGTCTCTGCCACAGCGTTGTTGTTTCTGTCTCAGTGTTGTTGTCTCTGCCACAGTGTTGTTGTCTCTGCCACAGAGTTGTTGTCTCTGCCACAGTGTTGTTGTCTCTGCCACAGTGTTGTTGTCTCTGCCACAGTGTTGTTGTCTCTGCCACAGTGTTGTTGTCTCTGCCACAGTGTTTTTTGTCTCTGCCAGAGTTTACCTTGAGTTTACCTGTAGAGGGTTTAGGGGATCAACGCCCCCGCGACCCGGTGTGAGACCAGACCTCATAGTGGATCAGGGTCTGATCATCCAGGGTGTTACTGCTGGCCGCACGCAAGCTGACGTACGAACCACAGGCCGGTTGGCCAGGTACTGACTTTAGGTGCCTTTCCAGTGCCTGCTTGAAGACAGCCAGGGGTCTATTGGTAATCCCTTTTATGTATGCTGGGGGGTAATTGAGCAGTCTTGGGCCCCGGACACTTATTGTGTTGTCTCTCAGTGCACTCGTGGCGCCCCTGCTTATCATCCGGGGAATGTTGCATCTCCTGCCGAGTCTTTTGCTTTCATATGGAGTGATTTTCGTGTGCAGGTTTGGTACCAATCCCTCCAGGACCTTCCAAGTGTATGTTATCATGTATCGCTCTCGCCTGCGTTCCCGGGAATACCGATCAGCCGTTCCCAATAGTTTAGTTGCCTTATCGCACTTATGTGTGCCGTGAAAGTTCTTTATACACTCTCCAGTTCTTCAATGTCACTAGCCTTGAAAGCGGCCGTTAGCGTACAGCAGTATTCCAGCCTAGAGAGCACAAGTGATTTGAAGAGCATCATCATGGGCTTGGCATCCCTAGTTTTCAAGGTTCTCGTTTTCCATCCAATCATTTTCCTATCAGATGTGGTAGATATATTGTTGTGGTCTTTGAAGGCGAGATCCTCTAACATTATCACTCCCAGGTCCTTCACATTTCTTTTCCGCTCTAATTTATTGTTAGAATTTCTTGTATACCCTGACACATTTTTAATTTCTTCAAGTTTTCCTTAACTGAGTAGTTGAAATTTCTCCGCGTTGAAGTTCATATTGTTTTGAGAGGCCCATTCGAAGATTTGGTTGATGTCCGCTTGGAGTCTCGCAGTGTCTTCGATGAAGGTCACTACCACGGTAATCCGGGTGTCATCTGCAAAGGAAGATACGGAGCTATTGCTTACGTCTCTGTCTTTGTCAGAAATGAGGAACAGGAATAGAATGGGAGCGAGTACTGTACCTTGTGGAACAGGGCTTTTCACCATGGCTACCTGGGACTTTACTCTGTTTATCCCGCATTTTTTTGTGCTATTACAACATGGGCACACTTGTCGAAAGCTTTTGCAAAGTCTGTGGATACTACATCTGTATTTTGTTTATCCTCTAGAGCATCCAAAACTTTCTCATAGTGGTCCAGTAGCTGGGACAGGCAGGAGCGACCTGCTCTAAACCCGTGTTGCCCTGGGTTGTGTAATTGATGGGTATCTAGGTGGTTGGTGATCTTGCTTCTTAGAACCCTCTCAAAGATTTTTATAATATGGGATGTTAGTGCTATCGGTCTGTAGTTCTTTGCAATTCCTTTACTGCCACCTTTGTGGACTGGGGCTATGTCTGTTGTTTTTAGTGTGTGTGGGATGACCCCAGTGTCCATGCTCCCCCTCAATTAAATGCTGAAGACACGCGATAGGGACTTCTTGCAATTCTTGATGTACAGGGAGTTCCATGAGTCTGGGCCTGGGGCAGAGTGCATGGGCATGTCATTAATTGCCTCTTCAAAATCAAGTGGAGTTAGAAGAGTTTTGGGTTTCGTTCATAAAGAATTCATTTGGATTGTCGACCCTTAGAGTGGGCAGTGGATCGCTGAACACTGAGTCATATCGGGACTTCAGTATCTCACTCATTTCTTGGCTGTCATCTGTGTATGTCCCATCCTGCCTAAGCAGGGACCCAATACTGGATGCTGCTTTTCCCTTAGATTTGGCATGAGAGAAGAAGTCTTTTGGTTTTCTTTTTTGTAATTTCCTTTATGGCATTTAGTTCTTCCTCTGATTCTTATCTCCTATAAGATTCCTTCAGCTTAAGTTCGATATTTGCAATTTCATTGACTAGAGCTTCCCTTCGCATTTTAGATATATTGACCCCACTGAGCAGCTCTGTGACTCATCACCTTCGTCTGTATAGGGAACGTCTCTCCCTTTCTAGTTTATATCTTCTCTTTCTTTTTCTTAATGGAATGTGTCTTTAGCAGATCTTAAGAACCACAGAATTAATTTTTTTCCAGGCAGATGTTCGGATACGTATTGTTTAGCACATCTTCCCAGCTTGTTTCATTTAGGACATGGTTTACTTGATCCCATTGTATTGTTTCTATACACCTCCACTGCAGGTGTCTCAAGTTGAAATCTCCCAGTAGTAAGATGTTTGGGGCAGGAGTTGGGAGATTTTCCAGACAGTGGTCAGTTTTCTTAAGCTGCTGCTGGAATTGCTGGGAAGTTGCATCTGGAGGCTTGTATACTACCACAATGACAAGGTTTTGCATTTCATTCTTTATCGTCAAAACTTCAACTACATCATTTGAGGTAGTGGCCAATGTCCGTGCCTCTGTTCCCGAAGTGTTTTCAGGTGGTGTAGGATTATTGTCATTTCTTGCCAGTCTTTGCCAATGTTCCTGTCTCTGCCACAGTGTTGTTGTCTCTGCCACAGTGTTGTTGTCTCTGCCACAGTGTTGTTGTCTCTGTCACGGTGTTGTCTCTGCCACAGTGTTGTTGTCTCTGCTACAGTGTTGTTGTCTCTGCCACAATGTTGTCTCTGCCACAGTGTTGTTGTCTCTGCTACAGTATTGTTGTCTCTGCCACAGTGTTGTTGTCTCTGCCACAGTGTTGTTGTCTCTGCCACAGTGTTGTTGTCTCTGCCACAGTGTTGTTGTCTCTGCCACAGTGTTGTTGTCTCTGCTACAGTGTTGTTGTCTCTGCCACAGTGTTGTTGTCTCTGCTACAGTGTTGTTGTCTCTGCCACAGTGTTGTTGTCTCTGCCACAGTGTTGTTGTCTCTGCCACAGTGTTGTTGTCTCTGCCACAGTGTTGTTGTCTCTGTC
>NC_069427.1:1044553-1062855 GCF_026875155.1 Cherax quadricarinatus
GAGACAACAACCTGTGGCAGAGACAACAACTGGGGCGAACAACAAACTGTGGCAGAGAAAACAAAACGTGGGCAGAGACAACAACACTGTAGCAGAGACAACAACACTGTGGCAGAGACAACAACACTGTAGCAGAGACAACAACACTGTGGCAGAGACAACAACACTGTGGCAGAGACAACAACACTGTGGCAGAGACAACAACACTGTGGCAGAGACAACAACACTGTGGCAGAGACAACAACACTGTAGCAGAGACAACAACACTGTGGCAGAGACAACACTGTGGCAGAGACAACAACACTGTAGCAGAGACAACAACACTGTGGCAGAGACAACACCGTGACAGAGACAACAACACTGTGGCAGAGACAACAACACTGTGGCAGAGACAAACAACACTGTAGCAGAGACAACAACACTGTGGCAGAGACAACAACACTGTAGCAGAGACAACAACACTGTGGCAGAGACAACAACACTGTAGCAGAGACAACAACACTGTGGCAGAGACAACAACACTGTGGCAGAGACAACAACACTGTGGCAGAGACAACAACACTGTGGCAGAGACAACAACACTGTGGCAGAGACAACAATACTGTAGCAGAGACAACAACACTGTGGCAGAGACAACACTGTGGCAGAGACAACAACACTGTAGCAGAGACAACAACATGTGGCAGAGACAACACCGTGACAGAGACAACAACACTGTGGCAGAGACAACAACACTGTGGCAGAGACAACAACACTGTGGCAGAGACAGGAACATTGGCAAGACTGGCAAGAAATGACAATAATCCTACACCACCTGAAAACACTTCGGGAACAGAGGCACGGACATGGCCACTACTCAAATGATGTAGTTGAAGTTTTGACGATAAAGAATGAAATGCAAAACCTTGTCATTGTGGTAGTATACAAGCTCCAGATGCAACTTCCCAGCAATTCCAGCAGCAGCTTAAGAAAACTGACCACTGTCTGGAAAATCTCCCAACTCCTGCCCCAAACATCTTACTACTGGGAGTTTAACTTGAGACACCTGCAGTGGAGGTGTATAGAAACAATACAATGGGATCAAGTAAACCATGTCCTAAATGAAACAAGCTGGGAAGATGTGCTAAACAATACGTATCCGAACATCTGCTGGAAAAAATAATTCTGTGGTTCTTAAGATCTGCTAAAGACACATTCCATTAAGAAAAGAAAGAGAAGATATAAACTAGAAAGGAGAGACGTTCCCTATACAGACGAAGGTGATGAGTCACAGAGCTGCTCAGTGGGGTCAATATATCTAAAATGCGAAGGGAAGCTCTAGTCAATGAAATTGCAAATATCGAACTTAAGCTGAAGGACATCTTATAGGAGATAAGAATCAGAGGAAGAACTAAATGCCCATAAAGGAAATTACAAAAAAGAAAACCAAAAGACTTCTTCTCTCATGCCAAAATTCTAAGGGAAAAAAAGCAGCATCCAGTATTGGGTCCCTCTGTAGGCAGGATGGGACATACACAGATGACAGCCAAAGAAATGAGTGGAGATACTGAAGTCCCGATATGACTCAGTGTTCAGGATCACTGCCCACTCTAAGGGTCGACAATCCAAATGAATTCTTTATGAACGAAACCAAAACTCTTCTAAACTCCACTTGATTTTGAAGAGGCAATTAATGACATGCCCATGCACTCTGCCCAGGCCCAGACTCATGGAAACTCCCTGTACATCAAGATTGCAAGAAGTCCTATCGCGTGTCTTCAGCATTTAATTGAGGGGGAGCATGGACACTGGGGTCATCCCACACACACTAAAAAACAACAGACATAGCCCCAGTCCACAAAGGTGGCAAGTAAAGGAATTGCAAAGAACTACAGACCGATAGCACTAAACATCCCATATTATAAAAATCTTTGAGAGGGTTCTAAGAGCAAGATCACCAACCACCTAGATACCATCAATTACACAACCAGGGCAAACGGGTTTAGAGCAGGTCGCTCCTTGCCTGTCCAGCTACTGGACCACTATGAGAAAGATTTTGGATGTCTAGAGGATAAACAAAATACAGATGTAGTATCCACAGACTTTGCAAAAGCTTTCGACAAGTGTGCCCATGTTGTAATAGCACAAAAAAATGCGGGATAAACAGAGTAAAGTCCAGGTAGCCATGGTGAAAAGCCCTGTTCACAAGGTACAGTACTCGCTCCATTCTATTCCTGTTCCTCATTTCTGACAAAGACAGAGACGTAAGCAATAGCTCGTATCTTCCTTTGCAGATGACACCCGGATTACCGTGGTAGTGACCTTCATCGAAGACACTGCGAGACTCCAAGCGGACATCAACCAAATCTTCGAATGGGCCTCTCAAAACAATTTGAACTTCAACGCGGAGAAATTTCAACTACTCAGTTAAGGAAACTTGAAGGAAATTAAAAATGTGTCAGGGTATACAAGAAATTCTAACAATAAATTAGAGCGGAAAAAATGTGAAGGACCTGGGAGTGATAATGTTAGAGGATCTCGCCTTCAAAGACCACAACAATATATCTACCACATCTGATAGGAAAATGATTGGATGGAAAACGAGAAACCTTGAAAACTAGGGATGCCAAGCCCATGATGATGCTCTTCAAATCACTTGTGCTCTCTAGGCTGGAATACTGCTGTACGCTAACGGCCGCTTTCAAGGCTAGTGACATTGAAGAACTGGAGAGTGTATAAAGAACTTTCACGGCACACATAAGTGCGATAAGGCAACTAAACTATTGGGAACGGAACTGATCGGTATTCCCGGGAACGCAGGCGAGAGCGATACATGATAACATACACTTGGAAGGTCCTGGAGGGATTGGTACCAAACCTGCACACGAAAATCACTCCATATGAAAGCAAAAGACTCGGCAGGAGATGCAACATTCCCCGGATGATAAGCAGGGGCGCCACGAGTGCACTGAGAGACAACACAATAAGTGTCCGGGGCCCAAGACTGCTCAATTACCTCCCAGCATACATAAAAGGGATTACCAATAGACCCCTGGCTGTCTTCAAGCAGGCACTGGAAAGGCACCTAAAGTCAGTACCTGGCCAACCGGCCTGTGGTTCGTACGTCAGCTTGCGTGCGGCCAGCAGTAACACCCTGGATGATCAGACCCTGATCCACTATGAGGTCTGGTCTCACACCGGGTCGCGGGGGCGTTGATCCCCTAAACCCTCTACAGGTAAACTCAAGGTAAACTCTGGCAGAGACAAAAAACACTGTGGCAGAGACAACAACAACTGTGGCAGAGACAACAACACTGTGGCAGAGGACAAAACACTGTGGCAGAGACAACAACACTGTGGCAGAGACAACAACTCTGTGGCAGAGACAACAACACTGTGGCAGAGACAACAACACTGAGACAGAAACAACAACGCTGTGGCAGAGACAACAACACTCTGACAGACAACAACATTGTGGAAGAGACAACAACATTATGGCAGAGACTGCAACACTGGGGCAGAGACAATAACTCTGTGACAGGGACAACAACACTGTGGCAGAGTCTAGAACACTGTGGCAGAGACAATATCACTGTGCAATACAACATCACTGTGGCAGGGACAACAACACCCTGACAGACACAAACAGTCTCTGGGGTATGCCGTGACGCCGTGTAGCCGTGTCGCAGTGTAGCCGTGCCGCCGTGTAGCCGTGCCGCCGTGTAGCCGTGCCGCCGTGTTCTTTCACGTTTTCACAGGTCTCTCTTGCGTGCTTGAACTTTGAACTGTGTCACTGTGATGTGAAGGACCTGGGAGTGATAATGTTAGAGGATCTCGCCTTCAAATAACCACAACACATATCTACTAATCTGATAGGAAAATGATTGGATGGAAAACGAGAACTGAAAACTAGGTGCAAGCCCATGATGAATGCTCTTCAAATCACTTGTGCTCTCTAGGCTGGAATACTGCTGTACGCTAACGGCCGCTTTCAAGGCTAGTGACATTGAAGAACTGGACAGTGTATAAAGAACTTTCACGGCACACATAAGTGCGATAAGGCAACTAAACTACTGGGAACGGCTGAAGGTCCATGATCCCATGATCTGTTTTCCCGGGAACGCAGGCGAGAGCGATACATGATAACATACACTTGGAAGGTCCTGGAGGGATTGGTACCAAACCTGCGCACAAGAATCACTCCATATGAAAGCAAAAGACTCGGCAGGAGATGCAACATTCCCCGGATGATAAGCAGGGGCGCCACGAGTGCACTGAGAGACAACACAATAAGTGTCCGGGGCCCAAGGCTGTTCAACTGCCTCCCAGCACACATAAGGGGGATTTCCAAAAGACCCCTGGCTGTCTTCAAGCAGGCACTGGAAAGGCACCTAAAGTCAGTACCTGACCAACCGGGCTGTGGTTCGTACGTCAGTTTGCGTGCGGCCAGCAGTAACACCCTGGATGATCAGACCCTGATCCACTATGAGGCCTGGTCTCAGACCGGGTCGCGGGGGCGTTGATCCCCTAAACCCATTACAGGTAAACTCAAGGTAAACTCTGGCAGACGAGAGCACTGTGGCAGAGACAACAACACTGTGACAGAGACAACAACACTGTGGCAGAGACAAACAACACTTTGGCAAGAGACAGCAACACTGTGGCAGAGACAACAACACTGTGGCAGAGACAACAACACTGTGGCAGAGACAACAACACTATGGCAGAGACAGCAATACTGTGGCAGAGACAACAACACTGTGGCAGAGACAGCAACACTGTGGCAGAGACAACAACACTGTTGCAGAGACAACAACACTGTGGCAGAGACAACAACACTATGGCAGAGACAGCAATACTGTGGCAGAGACACAACACTGTGCAGAGACAACAACACTGCGGCAGAGACAACAACACTATGGCAGAGACAGACAAAACTGTGGCAGACACAACAACACTGTGGCAGAGACAACAACACTGTGGCAGAGACAACAACACTGTGGCAGAGACAACACTATGGCTGAGACAGCAACACTGTGGCAGAGACAACAACACTGTGGCAGAGACAGCAACACTGTGGCAGACACAACAAACATGTGGCAGAGGGCAACAACACTGTGGCAGAGGGCACAACACTGTGGGAGAGACAACAATACTTGGCAGAGACGCAACACTGTGGCAGAGACAACAACACTGTGGGAGAGACAGCAACACTGTGGCAGACACAACAACACTGTGGCAGAGAGAACAACACTGTGGCAGAGACAACAACACTGTGGCAGAGACAAAAACACTATGGCAGAGACAGCAACACTGTGGCAGAGACAACAAACCCGTGGCAGAAAACAGCAAAAACTGTGGCAGGACACAACAACACTTGGCTGAGACAACAACACTGTGGCAGACCAACAACACTATGGCTGAGACAAAAAACACTTGGCAGAGACAACAACACTGTGGCAGAGAAACAACACTCTGAGAGACAACAACACTCTGAGAGACAACAACACTCTGAGAGACAACAACACTCTGAGAGGGCAACAACACTTGAGAGACAAACAACACTCTGACAGACAACAACACTCTGACAGACAACAAACACTCTGAGAGACAACAACACTCTGAAGAACACACTCTGGAGACAACAACACTTGAGAGACAACAACACTCTGAGGACAAACAACACCCCTTTAGAGACAACACACTCTGACAGACAACAACACTCTGACAGACAACAACACTCTGAGAGACAACAACACTTCGACAGACAACAACACTTGAGAGACAACAAAAATCTGAGAGACAAAAATTGGGGGAGCCCAACAACCTCTGAGAGACAAAAAACACTCTAGAGAAACAACACTTGAAGACAACAACATTTGGGAAGACAACAAAAAACTCTGAGAGACAACAAAAAACTCTGAGGAACAACAACACTCTGAGAGAAAAACAACACTGGGGACAGAAAAACAACACTCTGACGGGCCCAACAACACTCTGAAGAAAACCCAACACTCGAAGCCCAACAACACTCTGAAGAAAAACAACATTTGGGGAAGAAAACAACACTCTAAAGGGGAAAAACAACACTCTGAAGACAACAACACTCTGAAGAAAAAACAAACCTGAAGACAACAACACTTTTGGAAACAACAACACTTTTGAAGACAACAACACTCTAAACAGACAAAACACTTTTACAGACAACAACACTCTGACAAAACAACAACACTCCTGACAAAACAAAAACCAAAAACCTCTGACGGGGACAACAACATTTAAAAAAACAACGACAACAAAAAACACTTTTGAAGACAAAAAATCAAAAAAAAACCCATTTCGAAAGACAAAAAAACCAAGAAAAACCAACATTGAAGAAACCATCTGAAAAACCCAAACTCGGTCAAAAATGGAAAACCAAATTACAAAAAAACCCTTACAAAAAATCAGCCAAAAAACATATAAAAACGTCTGTAAAAGGCCTTACGTGGGGGGAAAAAACACCCCTGACGCCCGTTCGGGGAAATTCCGTGCCCCTTGGGTTGCCATTTTTAAAGCCCCCGGGCCTGACCTTCCACCTGTTCTATCGCGTTTCCCCCGGTTTCTCCCCACTAAAATTTAAAATTAAAAGGTAAAATCCCTTTCCGGGCGCTTTGGAAACCAATTTTTTAAAGAAAAAAAAATTACCCCCCAAAAACTAGCCAAAAAAAGGAGAATCAGGTTAAAAATCCCAAAGCAGACCCACACCCCTCAAGGGGGAATTTTGGCCTAGCGTCCCCAGTCAAAATATTTTTGGGAACTTTTAAGTAAAGGGGAAAGACAATCTCCTGATAAAGTGTGTTAACAGGTTGTAGTGTGAAACCCCCGGGGTACCCTGTGTTATACAGTGTTTTGAGTGTACCACAGGGGTACCCTAGTGTTATACACCCGTTGTAGTGTGTACCACAGTGGTACCCTAGTGTTTACAATGTTTAGTTTGTCCACAGGGGTACCCTAAGGGTTTTTTCAGGGGTTGTAGTGGTTCCCACATTGGTCCCCTAGTGTTATACAGAGTTGTGTGTTTTACCACATTTGGGACCCTAGGGGTTATCAGCGTTGTAGTATGTCCCCCAGGGTCCCCTTTTGTTTTATACAGTTTTTGTGGTGGTCCCCAAGGGGTACCCTTTTGTTAAAACCTAGTGTTGAAAGTGTTTTTCCCAACATTTGGGTCCCCTAGTGTTATACGGGGTTGTATGTGTACCCAGTGGTCCCCAAGTGTTATCCATAGTTTTTGAAAGTGTGTAAAAACTTTTGGTACCCTAGTGTTATACTTTGTGTTGTAGGGGTGTACCAAAGTGGAAACCCAGTTTTTTATATATAGTGTTTGTAGGGTGCCCAAACAGTGGAAACCCTATGAATATACATATGTTGTAGTGTGTACCACATTTGGTTTCCCCAAAGTGTTTTACTTTAGTGTTTAGTGTGAAACCACAGTGGTACCCAGTGTTCCCCCTTAGTAGTAGTGTTTTCCCACAGTGGTCCCCTGTGTTATAAAAGGTTGTAGTGTGTACCACAGGGGAAACCCTAGTGTTAAAACATTTTTGTTGAAGGTGTACACGGGTGGTCCCCTAGTGTTAAAAACTAGTTTTTGTAGTGTTACCCCCGGGGTTTCCCCTAGTGTTATCCCTAGTGTTGTGTGGTACCACAGTGGTACCCTAGTGTTAAAACATAGTGTTTTTAGAGTGAAACCACAGGGGTTTCCCCTTAGGTTATACTAGTGGGGAGGTGTCCCCACAGGGGTACCCTGTGTTTACATAGTGTTGTAGTGGTACCACAGGGGGACCCTAGTGTTTACATAGTTTTTGTAGTGTGTACCCCCAGTGGTCCCCTTAGTGTTATAAAGTGTTGTGGGTGTGTACCACAGTGGTACCCTAGTGTTATACATAGTGTTGTAAAATGTCCCACAGTGGTACCCAAGTGTTATACAGTGTTGTAGTGTTACCCCCGGGGTTCCCCCCCCCCCTAGTGTTTTACATAGTGGGGGGTAGTGTGTACCACAGTGGACCCTGGGTGTTATACAGTGTTGTAGTGTGTACCACAGTGGTACCCTATTTTAAATACTAGTTTTTGTAGTGTGTACCACAGTGGTCCCCTAGTGTTATACTTTAGTTTTTTGTAGTGTGTACCACAGGGGTACCCTGTGTTATACAGTGTTTTTGTGTGAAAACCACAGTGGTCCCCTTTGTGTTTTCCCTTGTGTTGTAGTGTGTACCACAGTGGTACCCCTAGTGTTATACATGGTGTTGAAGTGTGTACCACGGGTGGTACCCTAGTGTTTTTAACAGTGTTGTAGTGGGGTACCGAAAGGGGTACACTAGTGTTATAAATAGGTTTGTAGCGTGTACCACAGTGGTACCCAAAGTTTTTATAATAGTTTTTGTAGTGTTTTCCCCCAGGGTCCCCTATGTTATATTTTGGGTTTTTGTGTACCACATTGTCCCCTTTGTGTTTATAAAATATGTTGTATTTGTGTACCACGTGGTACCCAAAGTGTTTTTCATATTTTTTTGGGAGTGTGTACCACATTTGGTCCCCTAGTGTTATACAGGTTTGTTTTTGGTTTTCCACAGGGGTACCCAAATTTTTATACATAGGGGTTGTAGTGTGTACCACGGGGGTACCCCTAGGGGTTATCAGTGTTGAGTGTGACCACAGTGGTTACCCTATTTTTATACAATGTTTTTTGTGTGTTAACACAATAAATACTAAAAATTTACAGTGTTTATCTTTATTTTTACGAACTTTTTACAGTTCAATATTTTTTGTTTTTCCCGGGAATCCCCAAATTTTGTAGTTAAAGGTCCCCTAGCAGACCACCCGTGGGAGGGTTCTACGACTGCTGGCAACTGTTTTAAAAACATAAACCTGCCTTTTTGGGGGCCTAACATTTCATTTTTAAAATTTCACCTTATATAAATTATTCATTACTAGGGTCCCCCAACTGGGGGAGACACAAAAAACACTATGTAAACCCATGGGGTTTCCCCACTGGGGTACAACTCTAAAACCCACTTTTTAAACCCTTAGGGTACCACTGGGGGAAACACACTCCCAAAAATTTATGAAATAACACTAGGGAAACCACTTTTTGGGGGACATTTCAACAATTTTTGTATAACCTAGGGTACCCCGGGGTACAAAAAAACCCATATGTATAACATAGGGAAACCAGTGGGGTTTCCCAACCTAAAAACACTATTATAACTTTTTTGGGTTTTAACCATGGGGAAACCACGTTGAAAACACAATGTATAACCGGGGGAAAACACGGGGGTACACACTACAAAAACTATGTATTAAAAATGGGGGTACCACTGTGATAAACACTAAAACCCACTATTTAAAAACACTAGGGTACCACTGGGGTACACACTACAACCCCTATTATAACATAGGGTCCCACTGGGGTACACACTAAAACCCACTAGTATAACAATGGGAAAACCCCCTGTGGCACACACTAAAAACCCCTATAAAATAACACTAGGGTACCACTGTAGTACACCCTACAACACAATGTTTTAACACTAGGGTCCCACTGTGGAACACCTCAATTTTAAATGTTTTAAACCACTAGGGTACCATTTGTACACAAAACTACAACAATGTATAACACAAAGGGTACCACTGTGGTAAAACCCTAAAACACTATGTATAAAAAATGGGGTCCCACTGAGGTACACACTACAACACTATGAAATAACACTAGGGTACCACTGTGGTACACCTACAACACTATGTATAACACAGGGGTACCAAATGGGGTTACACACTACAACCTATGTATAACACTGGGGTTTCCCAACTGTGGTACAAAAAATAAAAAATATTTATAACACTAGGGTACCCACTGTGGTACACACTAAAACACTTGTATAACACTAGGGTTTACCACTGGGTAACCGACAACACTGTATACCCCCCAAAAAGGGTCCCACTGGGGGACACACTAAAAACCTAGGGTTAACACAGGGTCCCAACTGTGGTAAAAAACTACAACGTTATGTATAACACTGGGGGCCCACGGGGGGTACACACTAAAAAAACTATGTAAAGCACTAGGGTACCACTGAGGTATACATTTAACAACATGTATAACATGGGTCCCACTGTGGTACACACTGCTACACTTTTATAACACTGGGGTTTTCCATGGGTACAAACTAAAAAATTTGTTTTAACCCACCAGGGTACCACGGGTGGTACACATTTACAAAACGTTTTAAAAAGAGCGTCCCAACTGTGGACAACTGAACACAAATGTAAAACACTAGGGCACCACTGTGGTACAAAACTACAAACTTTTAAAATGTAACACTGGGTTTTCCCACTGGGGTTTCCCACACTACAACACTATGTTAACATAGGGTCCCCACTGTAGTACACACTACCACTATTTTATAACCTAGGGCACCATTTTGGGGAAACACCCTACAACATGTAAAACCCCAAAGGGTCCCCACTGTGGTACCCCTACAACACTATGTATAACACAAAGGGTACCACTGTGGTTCACATTTACAAAAACTATTTTATAACCTAGGGCCCCTGTGGTACACACTAAAACCCACTTTTATAACACTAGGGTACCACTGTGGTTCCCACATTTACAACACTAGTAAAAATTTTTGGGTACCACTGTGGTACACACTACAACACTATGTATAACACTAGGGTACCACTGTGGTACACACAAACAACATGTATAACACTGGGGTACCACTGGGGTTAAAACACTACAAAAATTGTATAAAAATAGGGTACCACTGTGGGCCACACTAAAAACACTATATGAACCCCAACTGGGGTTTCCCCTTTTAGTACACACTACAACACTATATTTAAAACAAAAGGGTACCCCCCTGTGGTACCCCCTACAACACTATGTATAACACTAGGTCCCCACTGGGGTACAAAACAAAAAAACACTAGGGTTAACACTAGGGACGACTGGGTAAACTAAAAACATTATAAAACCCGGGGGTCCCCTGTATTTCACACTACAACACTATGTAAAACAAAGGGTACCACTGTGGTAAACACTACAACACTATGTATAACACTAGGGTCCCCACTGGGGAAACACACTACAACACTAGGGATAACCCCTAGCGTACCACTGTGGCACACACTAAAAACACATGTTAAATATTGGGGTCCCACTGGGGTTTACTCACTAAAACACTATGTATAACCTAGGGTACCACTGTGGCCCACCCCAAACACTGTATAACACTAGGGTACCATGGGGTTTACACACTTCAACACAATTTAAAAAACACTAGGGTACCCCCGTTGTACCCCACTCAACACTATGTAAAAAGACTAGGGTACCCTTTTAACACACTACAACAAAATATATAACACTTGGTACCACTCCCGGTACACACTACAACACAATGTTAAAACATAGGATACCACTGTGGGTACACACTTAACACTGAAAATAACTCTAGGGTACCACTGTGGTAAAACCCCTACAAACACTATGTAAAAGGGACTGGGGTACCACGTAGTACACACTACAACGCCATGAATACACTAGGGTCCCAAAACTGTGGTACACACTCCAACGCTATGAATAAAATGGGTCCCATGGGGAAACACACAAAACACTTTTTATAACTCTGGGTACCACTTTTGGGTACACAGTCCCAACACTATTTTAAAACCCATGGGGTACCACTGGGGGTACACACACAACATATGTATAACACTGGGGTACCACTGTGGTACACATTTAAAAACACTTTTATAAAAACTAGGGAAACCCACTGTGGACCCACTAAAACCCCTATTTTTAAACACTAGGGTACATGGGGTACACCTACAACACAATTTTAAAACCACTGGGGAAACCACTGGTACACGCTCCCAACACTATGTATAACACTGGGGTTTCCACTGTGGTACACACTACAAACTATGTATAACCTGGGGTACCATGGGGGAACACACTCAACACTGAAATAACACTGGGGTTCCAAACTGTGGTACACACAACAAAAAACTATGTTTAAACACTGGGGTAAAAATGTGGTGCACACAAACAACACTATTTATAACACTGGGGAAAGCACTGTGGTACACACTACAACACTATGTAAACCACTGGGGTTTACCATTTGTGGTACACATACAAAACTATTTTTAAAACCCACCAGGGTACCACTGTGGTCCCACCCACAACAACACTATGTAAAAACATTAGGGTACCTTTGTGGTACCCCCTACAACACTATGTAAAAACACTAGGGCCCAAATGGGGGTACACACTACAACACTATGAAATAACAAAGGGTACCATTTGGGGTTTACCACTACAACATGAAATAACACTGGGGGTCCCAACTGTGTTTACACACTACAACACTATGTATTACACTAGGGTACCACGGGGTTA
The DNA here is from genome assembly GCF_026875155.1 of Cherax quadricarinatus. NCBI lineage: Eukaryota > Metazoa > Arthropoda > Malacostraca > Decapoda > Parastacidae > Cherax > Cherax quadricarinatus. The sequence goes on from NC_069427.1 coordinate 1,056,975, forward strand.
AAACACTACAACACTCTAAAAAACACTAGGGTCCCACTGTGGTACACACTAAAACCCATATGTATAAAACAGGGTACCACTGTGGTACGCACTAAAAACCCTTGTATAACACCTAGGTCCCAATTTGTGGTACAAAACTACAACACTTTTGTAAAACACTAGGGAAACACTGTGGTACACCCCTAAAAACTTTTTGTAAAACCCCAAAGGGTACCACTTTTGGTAAAACATACAACACAAAGTATAAACATTTGGGGTACCCCCGGGGTACACACTGAAACCCACTATGTTTTAAAAACCCCCTTTGGGTACCACTGAGGAAACACACTAACAACACGTTTTAAAACGGGGTACCACTGTGGTACCACAACAACACTATGTTTTAACACTAGGGTACCCACTTTGGTACAAACTAAAAACACTATGTATAACACTGGGGTTTACCACTGTGGTAAACACTACAACACTATTTCAAAAATATTTGGGAAACCATGAGGTGCCCCTAAAACACTGTAAAACATAGGGTCCCACTGGGGTTTGACACTAAAACACTGTTTTAAACTTTGCTTTCCATTTTGGGGTACACACTACAACACTGTAAAAACACTAGGGTACCACTGGGGTACACACTACAACACGTATAACACTAGGGTACCCGTGGTACACACAACAACATGTATAATACAAGGGTACCACTGTGGTCCCAAAACTACAACACTATGTAAAAACACTAGGGTCCCCACTGGGGGTACACATTTAAAACACTATGAAATAACACGGGGGGGTACCACTGTGGTGAAACCTACCACTTGGTAAACACTAGGATACGCTTGGTAAAAACTAAAAACAATATGTAAAACCCACTAGGGTACCACTGGGTTTACACTCAAAAACCCCCTGTATAAAAACTAGGGGAAACATGGGGGGCACATTTCCCAAACACGTATAAAAATGGGGTACCACTGGGGGTACACACTAAAACCTTTTAGTCACTAGGGAAACCACTGGGAAACCCCACAAAAACCTGTATATAAATGGGGTCCCACTGAGGTACCACTACAACACTGTAAAACACTAGGGAAACCCGGGTGGTCCCCAACACTCAACACTGTTATAAAAATGGGGTTTACCACTGGGGTACACACTACAACACTGTATAACACTAGGGTCCCACTGGGGTTACACACTAAAAAACACTGTAAAACACTGGGGAAACCACTAAATTTTAAAACTACCCACTGAAAAACACTGGGTCCCCATGAGGTACACACTACAACACTGTAAAACCCACTAGGGTACCACTGAGGTACACACTAAAACACTGTATAAACTAGGGTCCCAAACTGGGTTTACACACTACAACACTGTATAAAAAATGCGGTCCCAACTGGGGAAAAAACACCCCAAACAATGAATAACACTGGGGAAACCATGAGGTACAACGAAAACACGTAAACACTAGGGTACCATGAGTACCCCATTTAAAACACGTAAAAACCCGTGGGGTACCATTTGAGGTACACATTTACAACACTGTAAAAACACTAGGGTCCCAAACTGTGGTAACACTACAAAAAAAGGGTAAAAAACATTTGGGGTCCCACTGTGGTACCCCACACCACCAGGAATAACCTGGGGTTTCCATTTGTGGTACCCACTACAACCACTGTAAAAACACTGGGGTCCCCTGTGGTACACACTAAAAAACACTTATAACACACTTTATCAGGAGATTGCCCTTTCCCTCTGACTTAAAAATTTCCCAAATAATTTTTTAAACTGGAACGCAAGGCCAAAAATTCTCCTTTAGAGTGTGGCTCGCTTTGGTTTTGAAACCTGATTCCCCTTTTTTTGACTCCTGGGGTTACCTGGAGGGGTTTCCCCCTGGGGAAGGTTAATTTTCCGGGGAACCCAAAGCCCCCCCCGGCCCTTGGGGGTTTTCCCTTTTTAAACCCAGGCCTTTTTCCCCAAAATGGGGGATTTCTTTTTGGGGCCCTTTGGAAATCAATTTTTGGGGGCTTTTGATCCCCTGGGGGGGGGGCTTTCGCCACCCTTCCCAAACCTTTAAAAAAAGGCCAAACAGCCAAGTCGGCCAACGCCCCTTTAAAGGTTTCCCTTTGTCGGGGTCTTTTCCTTTAAGGCAAGCCAGGGTTTAAATTGGCAATTCCCCCAAAGGCTTGTTTTGGGAGGCTTTTTTCCCCTTTTTTTGGGTTTCCCAACCAACCTATTTTTTTTCCCTTAGTTGTAAAATATTTTTATTGGGGGTTTTTTAAATGGGATTTTTATTTGGGGGGAAATAAAAAAAATTTTGGGTGATATTTTTTAGGAAAAATTTTAAAGATTTTTCCAAAGGGAGTTTGAAATCTTTCCTCCCCCAGTTCCAATTGGGTACACCATTTCCCCCAAAGGCCCACTTTATGCGCCCCCAAAATTTTAACGTCCCCCAAAAAATATCCCCCCCTAAAAACCACTCTTGGGGACCCGCGTTTTCCCCTCCCCAAATTGGGAGGGTTTAAATGTCCCCCCCATTTTCCCAAACCCCCTTTTAAGAAACAATTTTGAAAGGGGACCCCAAAACCCCAATTCGATTTAAAGCCCCCTTAACAGTTTCCTTTTCTTTTAGGGCAAAGGGGCCCAAAACTTTGGGATCCCGGAAAAGGGGAAACCCCCCCCAACACCCGGGTACCCAACCCAAACCAAATGAGGCCCGAAAAGGGTCGTAGACCGGCTATTAAATTCCTCCCCATTTTCCAAAAGGGAAAAGAATTTAAAGCCTAAATTGAAACACAAATTTTTTAAACCTTCCCTTGGAAAAGGTTTAATTTCCTTTGGAGTTAAACCGCGCCCTTCAGCAAAAGACAGCCTAAATAAAGATCCAAGTACCCACCGCAAAGGTGAAAGGGTGCTGGGTGAAAAACCTTTTTAAAAGTCTGAAAGAGGAAAAGGAATAAGATGGGGGGGGGAGAAACTGTTTTTTGTGGAACAGACCCTTTTCACAATGGCACCCTCCGTTTTAAAAACTCTTTTAAACCACTACTTTTGGGTTTTTCGTTTTTGTTAGGAAGTTGAAGATCCATCCCCCCACTTTCCCAGTTATTGTTTAGCCGTATTTTAAGGGCTATTCCCGCCATGATCGCATTTTTTAAAATTTTTTTGGGAAAAGTCTTTGAAAATTAATATGCATTCTGTTTTTTCTTCCAGTGCAAAAAAAAGGCCATGTAAAATATTGACCCGTATTGTGAAGGCAGGACGACCCCCCCCTGAACCCATTTTGCCCTGGTTTTTGCAGATTTTGGGAACCCAGGTGTTTTTCAATCCGGGCTTTCTTAGCACTCTTTAAAAGTTTTTTTATGACGGGGATCAGAGCAAATTGGGCCCAATTTTTTCTTCGCTAATGTTTTGCTGCCATTTTATGGAGTGGGGCTATACCCGTTTTTTTTAAGGGAAACTGGGGAAATTTTTACCCAGGTTCCAAGCCCCTTCCATAGTGAACTTAGGGCCGCGAGGGGGTTTTCCCTTGCAGTTTTTAATAAAAAACAGAGTTCCAGGGTTTGGGGCCCCCGGGGGGGGGGGGGGGGGGGGGGGGCATAGGCATGTTGTCAATGGCTTTTTCGAAATCTATGGAGTAGGGGTAAGTCGGAAATCTGGCATACATTTATGGATTTTTGGGGCTCATTTCATGAAGAAATCTTTTGGGGCCCGGTCGAATCTCAGACCGTTTAGTGGTTCACTAAACACGGACCCGTACTGGGTTTTAAATATTTCACTCTTTTCCTTGTTGCCCATCTGTGTAAGCCCATCCTGTCTGAGGGGGGCCCCGAAAACTAGTGTGGTTTTTTCCCTTTTTTTTTGGCATAGAAAAAAAAATTTTTTAAATTTTCCCCTTTAAATTTTCCCTTTATAGTTTTAAAGGGGCCCCTCCTGCTTCTCCGGGTTCCTGTAAAGTAATTACTTAAGTTCGATATTTTTTTCCCATTCCCTGGTCAGCGCCCCCCTTTTCCCTTTAAATTCAATGTTTGCACCCCTTGAGGGTTCATTTGACTCTTCGTGTTTTCCCTGTAGAGGGACCCTTTCTTTATCCTCCATTTTATTTTCGGGAAATTTTGGGTTTAAACCGCGGAGGGAAAACCCTTGTAAGTTGGTGACATTTTTCAAAGTTTAGAACGCAAGAGAGCCCCGTAAAAAACGCGTAAAAAAAAGGCGGGCACGGTTACACGGGGGCCCACGGCTACACGGCGGCTGGCAAACACGGGGGCCCACGGCTCCCACGGCGGCACGGTACACGGTGGCACGGCTACACCCCCCCGGCCGGCTACAGGGCCGGCCCACGGTTTTCCCCCCCAGAGACTGTTTGTTGTGCAGGGTGTTTTGTCCCTGCCACAGTGATTTTTAAAATTAGGGGGGAGGGAAATAAAAACAGAGTTTAGTTTTAAGGGAAATTGAGTGGGATATAAATTTCAATGTTCACATCTACTTCCCACCCCCTAAGGGTCGAAAATTCCAAATAAAATTCTTTATGAACAAAAACCCCAAAATTTGGTCACCCCAAAACTCTCGGAATTTTTCCCTAACTCCACAAGCCCCTTCACATGCCCCAGGGCCCATGCCCTCTCCCCAAGAGCCAGACTCGGGAAAACTGTGTTCATAAAGAACTGCAAGAACCCCTTTCGGGGCCCCCTTTAGCATTTCATGGAGGGGACCCAGGGGACACAAGGGTCATCCCACACACACTAAAAACAACAGACAGCCCCACTCCACAAAGGTGACAGTGAAGCAATTGGAAAGAACTACAGACCGATAGCACTAACATCCCATATCAGTTACACAACCCAGGGCAACACGGGTTTAGAGCAGGTCGCTCCTGCCTGTCCCAGCTATTTTATCACTATGACAAGGTCCTGGATGCTGTAGACGTAGAGGATAAACAAAATACAGATGTAGAATACACAGACTTTGCAAAAGCTTTTGACTAGTGTGACCATGGTGTAATAGCACACAAAATACGGGATAAAGGAATAACGGGAAAAGTTGGTAGCTGGTGTTACAACTTCCTGACAAATAGAACACAAAAAGTAATAGTAAACAGAGTAAAGTCCCAGGTAGCCATGGTAAAAAGCTCTGTTCCACAAGGCACAGTACTCGCTCCCATTCTATTCCTAATCCTCATTTCTGTCATCCTTTGCGGATGACACCCGGATCACCATGGTAGTGACCTCCATCGAAGACACTGCGAGACTCCAAGCGGATATCAACAAAATCTTCGAATGGGCCTCTCAAAACAACATGAAGTTCAACGAGAAGAAATTTCAACTACTCAGATATGGAAAACTTGAAGAAATTAAAAATGTGTCAGGGTATACCACAAATTCTAACCATACAATAGAGTGGAAAAGTAATGTGAAGGACCTGGGAGTGATAATATCAGAGGATCTCGCCTTCAAAGACCACAACAATATATCTACCTCATCCACTGGGATAATGATAGGATGAGTAATGAGAACTTTCAAAACTAGAGATGCCAAGACCAACAACTACAACAATTCCTGTAGTATTATGAGGCGCACTCTCAGAGGAAGCAGCACCAAGGCCAGCAAGAAAACACCGAAAAATCAACTATTCAACAAGTGTAGCCAGGAGGACGCCGGCCCAGCAACCACCCCTCTCACCACCGCTCAAGGCGACACCACAACAATAACAACAAACATGGCTGCCCCCAGCCATCCACTTCTCTCTTCCCGGGGTTCAACCTACCAAATAGTTTTCTCAGGTATGACCCAAAATCCAGATACCCTAAAGTCATGCACCAAACCTTTGTTATTGAAAATATGAATCTTTGAGAACCTAACAAAAAAAGACACCAGGATGACACACCAGAACAAAA